>JASSUY010007731.1:19636-55876 GCA_032466535.1 Forpus xanthops
GAGAAGAGAAGAGAAGAGAAGAGAAGAGAAGAGAAGAGAAGAGAAGAGAAGAGAAGAGAAGAGAAGAGAAGAGAAGACCTCATGGAGACCTCATAGCAGCCTTCCAGTACTTAAAGGAGGTCTATAGGGATGCTGGGGAGGGACTCTTCATAAGGGACTCTAGCGATAGGGCAAGGTGTAATAGGTTCAAACTTAAACAGGGAAAATTTAGATTGGGTATAAAGAAGAAGTTCTTTACTGTAAGGGTGGTGAGGCACTGGAATGGGTTGCCCAGGGAAGTTGTGAATGTTCCATCACTGGCGATGTTCACAACCGGGTTGAACAGAGTCATAGGTGAAATGATTTTGTTGAGGCATCCCTGCCCATGGCAGGGGTGTTAGAACTAGATAATATTACGGTCCTTTCCAACCCTAACTCTTCTATGATTCTGTGATTCTATGATTAATCTCATGTGATTAGTTTATTGTTATTATGGGTCTTCACTAATTTGATACTTTTTTTTTCTGTATGTCAGAATTTTGCCCTTGTTTTAGGGACTGCCAAAATGGTCAGTGCTGGAAGATCAACTTCGTGTGGCTACTTTTGACTCTGAATGTTCCAGCTTCAACTGCAGTCTGTGTATTTCTGTCTCTCAAGGAGGAAAAAAAGAAGTAAATCCTTACTTTTTAATCTATCAGAAGTACAGTCATTTGTGGTTTACTTGCTTCCTTTAAGTTTGATAACTAGAGAGAGTTCCAGTATTTTTTTCTAGAATTTTTAGAAACCTATTTTTCTCATTATATTCCCTATCAAGGGTTAACAAGAACCTGTTAGAGCAAAGAAAAGGTGCAAAACAAATTATTTATAAATGTACAGAGACTGTATCTTCTCAGAGATGCCTTCTAGATTACAATTTAGGAAAAGCAAAAAACCAGTCTGAATCTAGAAGTTAAAATTCCACCTGCAAATTTAGTTTTCCCTAGTTAATATGAAAAAAAAAAAATTGCACTGGTTAATTATAAATAGACTGGGAAAAACTGTACATAGATTGCAGCTATGCGATCTATTTACAGAACACATCAGGGGTTGGTATGATCACATACCTTAACAAAAACTAAAAAAATGTAACTAAAAAAACTAAAAACATGTAATTTCACATGCTGCTGACAACCACAGTGTCAGCAAACAAATTGCTGAATATATTCTCACAAAACATTTTTGCATTTTAAAATTTTCCCAGAAAACAGCTTTATTTCAACAAAACACCTTTATGTCAATGAAATTTCTCTGGGAAAAAAAAAAGAATACGGCCACAAAGCAGCCTTTTTCTGTTAGTTTGGTCATCCTTGTGTCCTCTGCACTGCTGGCTGCAAGGCTTATAAGCCAATACTCCAAATCACATAGACTAGGGTTAAATACAGACAGTCTCAGAAAATTTCTATATCACTAAATAAAATATGGCCACTGACTAAGGTCAAGCCTTAATCTCTTTGCTGCTTATCTGTGAGCTCACTCTGATAGTGTTTAGGGCTCCTCTGCTACTTCAGTACCATTTCTCTGAAGAGAGCTAGGTTAAAGAAAACTGATTAAGGCAGTTGAGCTACTTTGACACATCAACACAGATACAGCATGAGTTCTCTAAAGTAGCCAGTGTCTACCTTATCACCTTATATCCATCACTGTGACAGCTACAAAAGTCAACAAGAGGTAAAAAGGATTTGATTATTCCAGGACAAAAAGAAATCTGTCTTCAGAGCACTGAAAAACTCTTTTGGTTACATGCATAATACTAACTGAAGTGGACTCAGGCACAACCCTATAATAATGAGGGCAAACACCTGACAAAGACAGGTTTTATACAGCAATTCTCTTTCCGCTCTGACCCTACAAGATGATCTCATTCCTACAGTCCTAGGCATAGACTATGCCCTGAACCAAATCCAGACTTTGTGCCAACAGTGGTTTCACTGTAGTGAAGTCACAGTAGTTATACAAACTTAACACAATTTCTGAGCGGTTACATATGTCACATCTTAAAGTCCTTCTATCCAAGTGTTTAAGCGTATGTTTAAAGATGTCAAAAAAAAAAAAGAGCTTTTAATTCCTTAAAATAAAGAACATATTCAAGAATTCTGCTCAGTAACAGCCTAAATCCCTAAAGATCCTGGCACTTGTTCATCTGGAAATCACTCCCTTCACAGCAGTCACATCTGAGGTTGCAGCTGTCAGTGCTGATGCTCAGCTGCCTGAAGTTGGCAGCAGAGGTTTCTCAGCTGTGAGCCTTTGGCCAAATGACCATCAGAACTGGAATGGGTTGGGTTTACTGTAATTCTAAGCAATCAGAAGCTCAGCAAAATGCAATATGTGCATGTGCGCACGTGTGTGTGCATGTGCACGTACGTATGGGATCTGTCTTGTTCCATGGATTTGTAGCCTGTAGTAGGTCAGATGTCATTTTGTAAGTAACAATAAATTCTGCCTTTTTGCTAGCTTATAGAGATATTGATCTCTTGGGCCAAACCTACTGTCCACTTAAAGCAATCAAAAATTACCTATTCATTTAAATAGCTCTATCCTGTTAACTATGCAGATCTCCAGATTATATTAATCGCAGTTACTATATTAGTCAGTAAATTCTAGATTTTGTATTTTGACTCATTTCTCATGAAATCATATTTTAGGAACTGCATTTTAAATTGCTGCTCTAATTATTCACTGAATTTTGAAAATTAAAATACAGTTAACCAGTTGTGTTATTCTCAGTCAGTCCTCCTGATTATACTGCTATTTGCAGTGCACAACAAACTGCATATTCATTCCAGTCTTGCTGGCCAGCTGGTGGAATTGCTAAATACCATTATTCCAGACAAGATGGAGCACCAGATTAATCCAAATATTCAGGCAGCTTTGGCCTGGTAGAGGCTAATTTGTCTTTTAGCAGTAAAAATCAAAACCGTGTTAGCAACAAGAAAGTTATTATGCGTAAACTCTGCAAGTGATGCTTTACTGAAACGGATGACCATGTAATTTGAAACAAATTCCCTACTGTAATTAGAAACATAATATTTTTAAAGAGATTTCCATTTAAACTGCATCTGCCAAAAGTACCGGAGACCTACTAGAATAATTTCAGTCTTATTTATAGCCCTCACCACTCTAGTCTTTGTGCAAATGAACCTGCATGCAAATCTTTTTATATGTTATTCTATGATCATTTCCTCGTATGAACAATATTATCTTATAAGTAGCCCTGTTCTACTTAGGCTTCTCAATTTCCTTCTTTCATCTCTTTGGTCTTCTCACTTTTGTCTTGTCAGCATCATATTCCAATCTTCTGCTTTTGAAAAACTGGAATTGCCCCTGGCCTCAATTAAGTTGAGGGTTTGTACTGAAGATAAAAAATCATTTCTCCAGTTAAGAAAAACTGGAAGGTCTCCTACACATACAGGAATCTAGGGCTAAGGCAGCACCATAATAATAGAGTTTCATTCAAGTCTGAAAAACTGCTTAGCAGCAATGTATTCTTTTGCATTAACCATAGAAGAGTTGGAAGACGCACTGTCCTGGGTTCAGCAGTAGCAGACATTTTCCTCCTTCTTGGTAGCTGGTGCAGCACTGTTTTCTACTTTTGGCCTGGGAATAGCACTGATAACACCAGTGTTTTCTGTTACTGCTTGGTAATGTTTTGGTCTGACCAAGGAGTTTCTGAGTCTCATGCTCTGCCAGGGAGGAGGGGAAGCTGGAAGGAAGCAGAGACAGGACACCTGATGCAAACTAACCAAAGAGGTATTCCATACCACAGCACGTCATGCCCAGGATGTAAAAACGGAGGGCAGAGACCTGGAAGGGTGGGGGTTTCTCTGCGGGGTTGGGCTTGGTATCAGATGGTGAGCGATTGTATTCACTTTACTTGTATTTCCCTGGTCATTATTATTATTGATAGTAGCAGTAGTGGTTTGTGTTATACCTTAGCTACACAACTGTTCTTATCTCAACATGTGGGATTTACATTCTTTCAGTTCTCCTTCCTATTCCTCCAGGAGCAGGGGAAAGAAAGGGGAGAGTGAGTGAGCAAACTGTGTAGCTGAGAGGCTTAAACCATGACACACACACAAACACCAAAATACACACTGTCCTGTCTATGATGTACTATGATTGTAGGATAGAGCATATAATACAATTTGCATACACTTTTCCTGCTCTTATATCTTCCCATTACCATCTAGTGTGGACTGTGGACCACTGTCACACGACAGTGTTGACCAGACCTCTGATTTGACTAGGTATGGGCTGTTCTAATACATTATTACAACTGAATAAAACCAACCAACCAAATCTGTAGACATGGAGATAGTTTTTACCAATGTTACTTGAGAAGCAGTGACTGTGCTATTGAATGTTGCAAATGTCAGTATTATAATACAAGGTGAAAGAAATGAAGTTGTGTCTTCATGGACAACTGTTGTTACCCAGTCCTAACACAAATCTGACACAAATTCAGAAACTTTCTGTTTCTTTCATTACGGAGGACTTAATAAAGAAATTGTACTTCATTAAGCCTTGACTGTTCTACCGGCTATCGTCGCTTCTGCTGCCACAAATTGAGTGCAATTAATTCTCTTCATGAAAACAAGACCTCTCGTGCATTTAGAAGAAATTGAATTTGATAGTCTGGAGTCCATTCAACAGTCATGTGCCTTTCTTCAGCTATATGGATTTAAAATTAAATATAATCTCTCGGTCAACTCAGTTTATCTGTTTCAGTTACAAAGGCCATTCGACTTAGTGAATAACAGGGCACTTCTGGTATGCAAAAGTATTCAAGCTGTTCATCCTGGATTACTGAAAGTGTAACAACCATCTCTGATCTTCATGTAACCATGGAAGAAGTTCCTGCTCTTCTTCAGTCTTATCATCTGCATTAGGTGCTACATGAAACAAAGTGAAAACTATATACATATTCAAGCTTCTGATGGCAGTTCTGACATTCAGGGTAAATAAATTACTTGGAACTTTATTCACATTTAAGATAACATTTTAAAATGTTAAATTACTATAGAACAGAATTTCATTGCAAAATTCCCATTTTTTTTCCCAATAGCTGTTGATTTTATTTTGTTTTCTTGGTGATACTGACAATTTGCTATATTTTGACTTTGTTCTCAGTGCAAATATGTCATAATCTAATGACAGAATTAAATTTCTTCCAGTGTTTCCACTTTTTGTGCATCTGCAACATACAAATGCATGAGAATCTAGTTTGTAAGCATCCAAGAAGTACATGGGCTGAGAAAAGAGCAAAAGAGTTTCCTCAACTTGGCTGGGATACACAAGGGCACAGTCCAGCTGTAATAAGGTTGCATCTTATTACTAATATAGTATAATTTATAATCCCATAAAACAGGATAAGTAAATATGTTCTTTTCTAATTAGGGAAGATAATGTTGCATCAGAGATGTGCAAAATTCTGAACAAGTACACTAAGCCTCTAGCAAAGATAATGACACTTATGTGTTATGTGATTACTTTAAATTTCTGTATAATAAAATACATACTCTTTTTTTTAATGTATTTTGTTTTGCAGTAAAATCTGTTGCTTTCAGATGATCTTGTGGACTAGGAAAGGAATGAATGCCTTCCTCCTGTTTCCACCATGAAACATAATAGCACATCATCTGTATAGTAAAGTGTTTTTCTGTAACAGTATAAGCTTAGATTTCAGAGACTTTAAAGCTTGCAAGGTGTGTATGTATGCTAGGATGATGTTTCTTATTATTTTTATTTATTTATTTATTTTCGTTAACTAGGACATTGAAACACGCTTGATTAACCAAGGTTCAGGAAACAAACACAGCTAGATACATCTATCCTAGATGCTGAAATGCAAATATCTAATAAAGTAATCAAAATGTGTTCGTACAGCAGAAAGGAAGCAGAGCTCTGCAACATATTACAACATTTTACATACTTTTCAGACCAGGACTCCTTGGTCTTTCTAATTGTTCCAGGCTTTTGTATTCAGTTTGATGTAAATCACTTCTTTTACAGAAAGTTATCATCACTTTAAGAATACTGAATGGTAGGGAAAATGTGAAGTCAGCCCAGCTCAGTTTAGTGCCATCTCAAGAGGGAAGGACAGTCTCTACACTCATGTGAACATTTTGAGGCACTAACACTAGCAGAACATCTCTGAAACAAAGTGAAGAAGCAGCCTTCAATATAATCTAGCTTGCCATTTTCTGAATGAAAGCCAGAACACTTTTCTGCTGAACTGTGTTCTGAGGCTTGTTGGAAGATGAGGAAAAGCAGGTCTCCAAATAAGGAAAAGGCATAAATTTTCCATTGTGGAAATTATACTTAAGTTTCCTACCCACTATTTCGTACCTTTTTCATATCAGTATGATCATAGTATTTTTCAGGGAAGTGAGGCCCATGTCTCTAAGTCCACACAGCCACTTGTGCCTTATAGGTCTATGCCCACTTCATTGAAAGTCAACTATTAACTGGAATGCATAATGCAGACTTGACTGCTGTGCAAACTAAGCTACAGTCCTGAGTCATCATGATTCAGGAGCTGGTATGACACTAAATAGGCTTTAGTTCAAGACTTCTTGAAAAGTGAAGTAGGAACTAATTCAGGTTCTCTGAGAGGACCATGGCTTGAATTTTCTTAACAAGTATGCTCAAGTCATCAGCCACTGTTGGTTAATTGCAGCACGAGTCACCAGGCTGACTAACGTAGAGGAAATAGCTCCCTTCACAGCCTGTGTTAGATCACATTATTTGTGGTACAGTCAATGTGCATCTCTATTATGCAGAGTGTGACAGCTGCATGGATGGGTTTACAACATCACTTCCAAGCATTGTCATCTTCACATATGTATTGTAATATATGACAGATTAATACTAGGAAACAGGCTGTAACTGGAAGAATAACCAAAACTGGAACAAATTGCCTTGAACAGGTTTAGAGACCTCCATCATGACAGGTGTATAAAAGCAGATTAGGCAGATGTCTGTCACAACTGATTGCTTTTGCCTTGAAGAGACTTCAGCACATCTTCTACAAACTGTATTTTTAGGATTCTAAAATACTATTAAAACTCCCAAATGCAGGAGCATGAAAACAAAAACACAGGGTGTAAAAATGCCTTTCAGTCAGCAGAACACAAATGAGTCTGAGAGAAATATGACATTTTCTTTATGTCATGCGAGCAGTAAATTTTAGTAACTGTTCATAAGTAAATATTCTTTTTCTAGTGATAACCAGACATTTCCCCAAAAATAAAATCTCCAATAGTTTTTCTGATGCAACTTATTAAATTATGCATATGAGTATCAGCAGTTGAAATACCTTAGTGATATCCAGCTTCAGCTAAGGATAAATCTTCAAAGTTTTCAGCATAAACCATAATGACCAGGGTTATTAGCTAAAATTACCCTGAGTACCTGTCTTCATATTGTGTTTTCACTATCCAGCTTGCTCCCTGCTTTATACAAGTAGCTAGAAAAATAACTTTTTATTCCAAGACCCAAGCCAGATGAACCAAAACAGTACAGTAGGACTCTGGTCAGACTTCCTTTGGTTATAATTGTCACTTCTCATCTCTTTATCATGAGTCTGAAGGCTCCTTGAAAGAGCCAAGCAAAAGCAAGGAGAAATTTGCTTAAAGAAGCATGTGCCAGTCCCCTAAAATACAGTGTCATTCATACAATATACTGCTCTTTACTAAGAAGGAAATGATCTTCGTAAACGCTGACATAAATCAAAACAAAGAGACATTCAGGAAATAAATAGGAAAAAACTGGTAAGAACACAGATGTTTATCTTAATAGTTTTCACTGACACCAGTTAAAGGAAGCTTTTGAAGATGTTCCAGTTGGAGATAGGATAATCAATGAGGTAGCTGACCACTGTTTCAGTCATCTGGGATCAGAGTCCATCTAGTGATACAGGTTTCATGTCTGAAATGAAACTTATGAAATTGTCTGAACTCTGAAACATGCGTTGCAAAAAAAAGCAGTCTTCAGCTAGTCCCTCAAACCAAATAATGACTTCTCTTGTACCAGTGATCAAATCAAAGCCCTGGATAGTAAATTCTGCCTGTCAAACTCCAATGAAATTTAAATCAGATGTCTGAGTGCTGCAGATTACATCTACATAAAATATCAAAGCTGACAGTTCACCAGAAAAATAGCAAAAGAGATCATAACAAGCAGAACTGAAAAGATTGAGTTTCATGACTAAATATGTAGAAACATAAAAGGTGCCACTACATAACTCAAAGGATATGTTGCATAGTTACATTTCTGCACAGCTTTTTGCTGCTGCTCTAAGTAATTTCATTTTCCTTGCTCTTGGTCTTTCATTTTCCTTGTTCTTGGTCAACTCTTGATAGGAAAGTAGACAAACTTATTAAAGAGGTGACAAAATTCTTGCAGGAGAGCATTTGGAATGGTTCCTGTTTTTTCTGATGCTCAGGAACAGGATGAGAGGTTTGGCAGTGAAAAGCATTAGAACCTTCTAGACCAGTAAACAGTGAAAAGATTGAATAGAAATCACATACGCCACTTCTATTTCTTTTCCTTCTATTCCCATTAAATCCTACTCCACAAAGTTGTTGAGAAGCTCAGGTTGCCTGCAACCTGGTGGAATGTAGTTAACAATGGTAAGAGGTGAAAATAATGTTGGTTGTGACTCAGGTACATTGCAAATGACTGATATGGTTTTTTTCTAATCTCTACAGTCAAAATACAACTGTTTCCCTGAATACATATTTTTAAGAGAGCTTTGATGGCCTTTAAACAGTTTGAGCTGGTATACAGCACACATTGTCAGACACAATAATTTTTCTGGTCTCTCTGCATCAAAAGTATACTATGTGTGTTAGGCTTTTATTTAAGTATTTCTTCTTTGCACAAGAAAAGAAATAGTCACTTTAACTCCCAGATATTTTTAGAAAATTCCTGCTAATAGAAGCACACCAGCAGAAAAGTTAACAGCTCCCTAATCTCTGATAGTTGTCATTTTTAATTCAAGTACTAATAATGTGTAACATCTCCTCCTAAAGCCATTTGACTCCTCAAAACCTTGATCTCATTTCTATTAATCTGATAGATCTCTTCAAAACTCTTGTATTCTTAGCAAAACCATAGTATTGGTTGTGAATCGTTCATTGACTTTCCTGCTTCCCACCAAAATATTCATTCTCTATTGCATACTTTCTTCCCTTTTTCTGGCCTGTATATTTCCAGTAACCCACAGATGCTGCCTGACTACTTTAGCGATAAAACTGAAATATACACCTAAGTAACTAGGAAGCCAGGTATATGCAGCTCTTCCAACCCAAAGATCTGTACAGAAAGTAACAGCACAGTCACAAGCTATGGACATACAAAGCAAGAAATAACCAGATTAACATGTGGCAAATTGGTCACAGAGTGTGCAAAAGCACATTTAGTATCAGGATAAAATTTTCTGAAAAAAAAGAATATAGAATATGCGATGGATAACTAATAGAAAAGCATAAGATACATATTTAAGAAACCAGTAAAATGAACTTTAAAAAAAAAGGCCTACGACTTGTACTTCCTTCTTCACAATGGGATGCCACTGACTTGTGGAAAAGGGATGAGCACCCTACTCAAGGAAAGTAACAGTGGCAGTTATAATAAATGCAAATTACAGAGTGACACCACCACTTCTGTATAGTTTTAAATTAAAGAGTCTGTATATGCTAGGCTCTCCCACAACATAAGAATAATTTAAACTGGCATAACCTAATAAGAAATCACTTTAGACCTTTCAAAGTTCTTTAAAAGCCATTCAGTACTCTTTCTCCTTTCAGAAATACTCTTCCTCCCAGTGAGGAGGTATTGCTGAAATAAACACAGAATAGAAAAGCATCGGTATGCCAATCAGCCAGCAAGGAGCAGCAAAGACTCCAGCAGTCATTTAGCTGCAATTTTCAGTGCCATTGTATATTTTTCAGTGTAAATTATGCTATCAAAAAGTGTGCAGAGTGCACCTGAGGTACTGGAAAAGTCATTAGCTCATGATTTGCTTAGATAACATGTTAGTTTCAGTATGGTGCCACTTCTGTATGGATCAAATGGAGAAGAACATACTTTCATTTTAAAATGTTTTCATTTCACCTCATGCCTAATATATAGAAAATACATCCATAGGGAAAACAAGCAGTATAGAAGTGGAACTACAGGAAGCAGTGAGAAATGTATATAACTCTGCGTCCAATTATTTTTCATATTACCTAATCTGAGGGGGACTTGAATTATTCCCAAGTAACACATACTCAGAGCACAGATCCAATACAGAATTACTTTCTTCTGGGTGCCATGTTTTTTTTTAAAAGGGCAAATCCTATCTCTCGTATGGAAAGCAGTTTACTTAACAGATTTTTGTATCCCATCTTGCAGGGTGCCACATATCTCAAGCTCAGTGGGCCAGTAAAGTTATCATACCATAGTCAACCTGATAGGAAAAATACTATGATAACCTACACATCTGTTGTGCAGAAGAATAAGGAGATGATTTTTAGAACCATTTTGGTGTCTTGATTACAATCAAAGAAATGTTGAAATTTGTCTTGCAAAAAGACCATCTCTACAGTTAAAGTCCATTCCTTCATTCAGACAGAAGGCAGAAAAAAGAAATAGAGGGAAAAAAATAAATCAAAATTAAGAAGGCAAGTTCAAGCACAGAATAAAAATCTGGAAACTAGGGAAGGGAGGGGGACAGATAAAATCTATCCTGTCTTTGGTGAAGTATATCAAAATCTTGGAAGGATCTGTAATCAAGTAAGAAGAAATGTAAAGAAAAATAATGCTAGTCATTACTAATTTAAATGTGAAACAGAGACACTGAATAAATGCACGAAGCTCTGGTTTGGAAACAAGAAACAGAAAGAGAATTAAGTGAAATCAGAAGGGTTTCAGAATAGGTGAAAGGAAGGACATTAGTTAAGTAAGATAAATGATGCATTCTATTTTTCTGCATAGCCCTACGTACCTGGAACCATGGGGAGCTTTAGGTACATATTTGCAGACAGATGTGTTCTACTGAAACTTCAACACCTCCTACAGGGAGAACAGTATCAACCTGGAACGACTAACTTGACTGGAATAATTTGAATTACCTCTTCACAAAGATATGTCTAATAATTTTTTTTTTGGTAGTTTTTAAAAAACTAGTGATATTTTTCATCAGAAACAATTTAGATAAAAGATCTAAATCTAGGGGAGCCTAGCAGTGGGAGATGTGGTACTCTTACTAAAAAAAGACCAAAAGACACTCCCTCAGTATCTACCCCAAGGACCACAGCTGGCTGCCACCTAACTGAAATGGAGTTTTAAGCAAACCAGTTACTATTTACCATTTGTCCACTGCCATGCTTACCCTATTCTTTTACCTTCTTTACTTTCTTTTTCAGTGGAATCATAGAATCATTTAGCCTGGAAAAGACCTTTAAGATCATTAAGTCCAACTATTACCCTAGCACTGCCAAGTCCAGGCTTTTCACTAAGTGCTTGTATGCAGTATAAGTCAAATATTTCAACTTATGAACTCAGTGTATGTTATACATCCTTTCCTACATCTGCTACACAAAGACACAGTTTGTTACAGTCCCTTAGTATTTTATTTTAGTGCTTAATTATCACAGCTTGTATACCAGCACCCTCTTTTCAACTTTGATGCCCATAATTCAATCATTAGTTTGTGCAATTGGATACACTCCGCAATTATCAAACTGTATTCTCAGTGAAACGCATAACCCAAGGTGAGGTTTGCTTATCCTTCTTTAACTCATAGAGAAGACAAATATGAGGAGTCATTAGAAGATGGACATTTTGTTTCTGCAATTTTAGTTGTGTTTCTGATAAAAGTGTGAGAGACAGATTCAGACTGCTGAACATAAAGTTTCATCTGTGGCATAGAGGAGAATCAACACCTGAGATTCAGAGCTTCATGCTCTGCATTGCCTATTTTTAATCTCTTGCTCTTGTTGCCTCCCACTATTTTTACCATGCTTGCATACAGAAGCAGCAATCAGTCCTTAAAAGCCATGAAGTACAGATAGAACTGAATTTGTCTCCAGTGTTTCAGGAAAGAGCTGAATCTGCTCTTAACTAAGACAAAAATGCATGGCTTTGATGTTAGCTTTTACTTCCATGTTTAAAGGGCAGTGGAGAAGATTAAAAACAGAATAACCAAAAACACTCTGTGAAATTTTTATTGAGAACAAAAAATGGCTGCAAATAATAGTTCAAACAGTTCTATAATAGCTTAAAACAGGCTTAAGAAATATAACTATTTCACATGTATAAGGAAAAAAAATTTAATTGTCTTAGTACATGAATTTGTGACCACCTTTGAAAAGGAGTCAGGTGCCCAGAGGCAGATTTCAACAGAATTTAGGGATGAACTTCATTACATCGTCGGCCATATAAAAATACCTTTTATGAGCTAAGTATTCTGGCCCTCAGACACTCCCAGTAACAATTCATCCCATGACTATCTTAGAAAGGGATGAACTTGAGTTCTGGAGCACCAAACTCTCTCTTCTTTGGTGACAAAGGGATAGATGGCTACCTTAGGTAATTGTCTTCCAGATGAGCACAGTAGGTTGAAATGATTACTGTCCTGTATCTGAATGTATGTCTCCAGGTTCCTGAAATTTCTATACTTGACCGAGTCCTCAAGTTTTGTATGTTACACAATTGAACACATCAAAAGTGCAATCGCTTTTATTCACAAAGTTCAAAAGTAACATTGAAAGTAGTAAAAAAATTAATTATTTGTTGCCTGGAACAAATGTAAGACAGATTAGGCTCCTGTACGTCACATGCTTCCACCCCAGGAAACATACTGCTGTGTTTTATTCGGTTTGTGTTAAACGCAGAAACAGTCTTGGGAACAGGGACATGAATCTACCATTTTCTCCATTTCTTAGCAGCTATCCTAAACTGTGCTGCCCCTCTGAGAAAAATACCTTGTTGTTCCTTCCCCACACAGAAATTAAACAATGCAATTTTTTTGTGTTTTTTTTTTTTGTTTGGATTTTTTGTTGGTTTTTTTTCTGTTTGTTTTTGTTTTGTTTTGTTTTGTTTTGTTTGTTTGTTTATTTGGTTTGGTTTGGTTTAGAAAAACTGAGGCTAGGGCTACTAAAATCTCTGGATTGTTTTAGCCTCAGGGGATATACATGACAGAAATGACAGAAACTGATTCACTCATAGCAAAAAATGCTTCACTCATGGCTGCTACTCGAGGAAAATGATGGTGTGGTGCTAATCTACTTGCCTGAGGGCATGTGTCAAAATCTCTGTGTAGCTAGAAATAATTGGACAATTTGATATTGATAGTCTGAGAAGAGATGCTGCAGAATTATTTATCTATGCGGACACTGCTTTGCTTCTACTGTCTCCTGACGCACCCTGTGTACTGAACTAAGCTTCTCCAGCTAAACAGTCTATGATAAAGTTGGTGTTCTTGTTCCAAGGGATATCTGTATTATCATGCCAGATAGTTTGGTAACACTGACAAAACTTTTCTAAAAGAACCCACTTAAAACTTCTACAATTTCTGCAGCAACATGTTTTCATTCTACATGATATAATTTGAATTTCTATGAAACATAAATGTTCATCAGATCCCCTCCCACATCCCGCTCAGGGTCCACTGGGAAATAAGTATCTCCTAAGGCCATCCCAGAGAGTAATGTTTCAAATAAATAAACCAGACCTGTTTGTCTTTGCCAGGAAATGCCTTTTAAATAAATATCTGCTTGTTCCCATTTACTGTCACTGTGCACAGCTGCAATTGATATTTCCATGACATCCTGTTCAACTATTGTTCTTACTATTGAATACAGTGAACACTTCACTTTTATGCTCATGTTGTCAATCTGATTTCTTTTCCCAGTTTTTCTCACCAGTAAATCCCCTTTGCATTACTATTAATATCCAAGCAATCTAGCTGTTCTATGATTCTATGATTCTATAATTTGCTGATAGTGTAAAAAGCCTTTACTCATAAAAAAAAAATCTGCATTCAAGTTACCTCTACTATAGGAATATCAATAAAAGCCAGAGACAAACATGACTTTTTATGCTTGATGTAGTGGCAATTGGAATGAACAAGGCCATTCTTTAGGC
Organism: Forpus xanthops; assembly: GCA_032466535.1. Classification (NCBI taxonomy): domain Eukaryota; kingdom Metazoa; phylum Chordata; class Aves; order Psittaciformes; family Psittacidae; genus Forpus; species Forpus xanthops. Next base: position 33,788 of record JASSUY010007731.1, read on the forward strand.
ATGGGCAAATCAAGCACAAAGTTTAGTGCTACTCAGCTAGCTAAACAATGCATGAATGACATTGTAAGGTCATTGTAGATTATCTGAGATAAATGTCAAATGTCAGATTTTGGTAGAAGGAGAGAAGGGGCTAGGACGTATAGCTGAACAAGCAAATATTGGTGCAAAATATACCAAAGCTTTGATCTCTGAGCAGTTTCCCAAATTTCAGACTTTAAAGGACTGTGTTCCACAGAACATCCTCTGTTCAAATCCCACCTAACACCCACCATAAAACAACTTCAAGTACATTAGCAGCTAACGAATTTCCTGAACACATTGGTGGCTTCAGCAGGGAATAAGAATACCCTGATGGTTTATTTTTCTTGCAGGAAAAATGCATTTAGATTAAATAGATGACAGGTGTATTCAGGTTTTATTAGAAAGTAGATTTGGCTATCTCTGACTCTTATAGTCTTCCAAGTATCTTTCTGTAAAACGGCAGCTAGTTATGAGAATCTCTAAAGCACCACTATGGACTAAGACATGGAGTTTTCTAAGGGGTATTAAAGACAGTTCTAGGGCTTGCCAGAAAAAAATTAAAGATATTATTGTGTACATTGTAAACTGCAGGAGTCTCCAAATCCACTCCTTTGTACTCAAATATATCATTTTGGTTGACCATAGTTTTTTTTTTCCCAGAATAGTTGTTAGCTGCTAAAAATGTCAGACATCTGAGGGTTTAGAAATTATTTGCAATGCACTACAGAGCTAGTTGAATCTCTGCCCTGATCCACTGAAGTTTTTCCAATGGGTTCTCCAATGAATCATATCTTGACACTCCCTTCAATTTCAGTTATAATTGAAAGACCTAAGGGTCTGAGTTTGTTCTCACATGCATCAATATATTGACATAATTCCACTGGACTTAAGCCATACTTATACTAATGCCTTTGCACACCATTCTGCCTTACAGGAGATAACAGTATAATCAGGCACTGCAGCCTTGACTAGAATTCCTCACACAAAATCAAGAAAACAGAATCAGCAGCAGAGACTTGTTTCAAATAAGCACAAAGGTTGCCATTTGTATAAAGAAAGGAGCTGTGAAGCTCTCTAGTCTAACTGAAAGCTGCAGTATCTTTGTTTCTATGCTTTGCTGCTTTTATCGCCATCGCACATAAAGCCAGGAGAAAGAGAAGGATGATTAAACACCCACTAGTGGAAATCCATGGATACAAAATATTTCTCATTTAGGATCTTAGCTGTCAGGACTTTTGCAAGGCAAGGGTGGTTTGCTGCAGCATACACCTGTCAACAGTTACAGAAGGCACTTTAAAGAATTTTATCTGCATCCATCTGGAGAAAATAACTCATAGTCACAGAAATACACATATGAGCAGTCAACAAAGATGATAGCACTGAATAAGTCAGAAACCAAAATGATAGCTATAAAACTCTTTGTTTACATTTGCAGAAATATGTTTTCCATAACAGGCTGAAGTCTGGGAGGCTGCAATATAATATACCATCAGAGGCAAGGGTGAACCTCTCTCCATAGATTTCAAGGCACACAATGCGTCAGAGTTATAAGAGATTAAAGAAGTAGCAAAGAAACACAGCAAAAGGTAAAATGGAGGAGAATAAACCAAAGTACAGCTCAATCAGGTTTTCTAAGAATCACATCAAGGGACAGTGTGTTTCTTAGAGAACACAGCAGTGGACTCATAGTTAAGATTAATGAATTATATTCCTGGTTCCCATACTGGTTGTGTAGCTTTGCTCAAAGTACTGAATTTCCCCATCCATTATTTGGCACAGCTGGTTTTGGCTGGGGTAGAGTTATTTTCTCCATAGTAGGTGGTGTATGGCTATTTTTTGCATTTGTGCTAGAAGCAGTGCAGCTAGTTCAGGGATGTGTTTGCTGTTGCTGAGCAGTGTCTACAAAGAGTCAAGGCCTTTTGTGCTTCACACACTACCCCACCAGTGAGCAGGCTGGGAGTGCACAAGAACTTAGGATAGGATACAGCTTTGGACCCTAGGGATATTCCCTGCTGTATGATGTCATGCTCAGCATATAAAACTGAGGGAAGAAGAAAGAATAGAGGGATGTTCACAGTGATGACATTTGTGGTGAATTAATTTCTTGTCTTGTTTTGCTTGCATGCACAGCTTTTGCTTTGCATCTTTATCTGAACCCATGGGTTTTCTCACTTTTACTCTTCTTACTCTCGCTCCCATCCCACTGAATGAGTGAGTCTGTGTGGTACATAGTTGCAAGCTCAGGTTAAACCACAACTCACAACCATTACAGAAAATGAATAAAAGTCAGGTTCAGATCATTGGTTGCTCTAAAATTCTCAGATAAAGCCTACTGAACATGATTGTTCTTATAAATGTCAATAACTTGCACAGCTGAAGTAATTTACTGCTATGAAAAAGAAAGGTTGTTATATAGCTTTGACAGCCATCAAAGGAGACTGAACATTGTAGGGCAAAACTTCAAATTTTTCTGCTTCTGTAGAAAAGTGAACATTGATAATGTTGACCAGATGGGAGGAAAGCCTTAATGTAGATTTCTGTTCTGGGTTACGGTTGAATGTAATTTCAGGAATGTGCCATTTTTCTAGAGATTTTTTTTTTTTTCCTCAGTTCCCTATTTGTAATATGGACAGCTTCCTACCTATATCAGGGAACAAAAGAAGGCTCAGGAACAAGGACAAATCTTCAGATTCATGTTTCCTCTGTGCATGTATTTTTCTTCATCAAGCTTTCTTTTCTGTAGAAAGATAACGTGTAGCATTGTTGTTGTGTAAAACAACACAAACATATTTACTACTGCTACATGTGTGACACTTTTTGGACTCGCACCTGTGCACTTGGGTTGCCTCAAAATTAAGTCTAATTCTTTTACAGCATGACGCTGCAATATGGGAAATTCGTTTGTGTTCAAAGCCCAGAGTGATTACTCTGGGGGATGGGACCAACGAGCTTTGTAATACTTTTGTTTCTTCCCAGGTGAGACCAGTTCTCACATTAACTTCATTATTTCATAGATACTTCTTTGAAGTTTGACATAGTGCCATTTTAATTTTCTTTTTCCCACTATTAGGACTAACAGAGTATCAGTCTGTGCAAGTGTTGCCATCGAAGCCAATCTGGAATTAATCTTTCAAGTAGGAGTTCATGTCAGAGTATCTAATGTTCTAGTCACTAACAGAGTACATCTGCTAAATTCCCATCATCCTTTGAGGTTGTAATTCTAATTTAGAAAAAGCACTGACATTTCTGCCTGTCAATATTTTCTCATTGCTCGTGATATAGTTGTTCTGAAAACGCATAGTGAATCCTTTCTTTCTATATATACACCATAATTATGCAGGAATGTAAATTAGATTTAACACATATAATTGCTATAATTATGTATTTGGTCTTTTTATTTTTTAACTTGGAACAAGTCTTTCCCTAGTTTGTCCTTTGCTCCAGCAAATACACACACACCTTTAAGTAGATAAACTAAAGGTCTAGTATCTGCATCATTAGACTCTTCTTTGTCCAAGCTTTCCAGTATCTTACTGTCTTTCACTCTACAGCCACCTTTAAAGTATACTCATCTATGTTACCAATAGGTATGCAGTCTTACATTCTTTATGGAAGGCATTCTAAAGGTTAAGTCAGTTAAGGCTACCAAGTTTATATAAGGCAAAGTTAGTGAATCATTATTTTTCATTTATGTATAATGCTTATTCTATCTTTAATTTACCTAATGGGCAGTAAGGATGACATTTACCTCATGAAAACTTAGACATTTTAGGTATATAGTTCCGTCTAAGCTTATCACCTTGGGCTCCCTTTCTAGTCAACTGAGAGACAGGATTGTTTGAGAACTATTAATCTATAAGATATATCTAATTTGGGCAGTAAAATCCTATGCAGAGAGACAGAACCAAAAATTCAGTATTGTTTGCAACGTCAAATACTGAGTACACAAGAGTGCCTCAAAGGGCTTTCTCTGAGTTAAATACAGAAAGAACTTATACAGAACAGTATTAAAAGAGGTGTCTTTAGTGGTTCCCACTTATATTATTTGACATACTGTAAAAAAAATTGGGTGATAAAGTGAAACTGCTTTCCGGAAACAAAGTATATATAATGATAAAAAGTTAAGTTTACAGAACAATATTCATTTATTGAGCTTTATGATGATGGATATCTTTCGCTATCAATACTACTGCTATTATTAATACTGATTACCAGCTATGATGATTTTTATATGGAAGGAAAATGCTGGAAATGTGGAATGAAAAAGGTTGCAAGATCTTTCCAATCCCTGTGTTTTCAGTTTCTTGTTTTACAGCTTGGCGAAATGCACTCAGTAAGGAATTGCACACTGCATGCTGGGGCGAAGCACACCTCAGCATATCTTTGCTGCAGTTCTGCCCTTCCTATAAGAAACACCAGACTGTTGCACTGCCTGAAGAAAAGGCAAGCCTAGAAAGGAAATCTTAATATTTGTTTGATAATGATTCCCTTGTGAAAGAAATCAGTTCTTTCTGCAACACAATATGTTCTTCCAAAACTGGAAGTCATAGAAGACATTTATAAGGCAGCACAAATCACCTGCCCCATCTCAGCTGTTTAATTTCAGCAGTTGCCATCCCCAGCTGTCTTCCCTATGTCATAAGCTTTGTTTCCAATGCTGTGGATAAGGATTTGAAGGACTCATCTAAACCTGAAGCATTCTCATTTCACTGGAGGATTTTTCAATTTTCAGATCTTCTCAGACCAGGAGGGAAAAATCATCTGTGTGGAAAGGACAAGTTCTCTGTGAGCAAAAATTCCTGAGTGTGTTTTAAGCTGTTTCTTTCTTGTTACAGTTCCCTTAAGGTGCACCCAATATTCAGATTTTTTTTTCAAATTCAATGTGTTTTCTTGATCATTTACTTCCCTTTTCCAAAAGGCAGAACCAGTATGACAAGGAAAATCATGATCTGTGTTTATATAGTTTAATAGGAACTGTCAAAATAGTCACTAGCCAGTAAATCATCTGTCTCTCATTTTCCAAAATATTTTATAACCCTTTGTGGACTTGTACAGTTCCAGACAGGTACAGCATAAGATACAGATGATTGAGACTATTAGGTATTAACAATGAAAACCTTCTTTGCCTCATTATGAAAAAGAAGTAAAAGTGAATGGCAGGAAGAATATTGGGCATGAACAGATATTTCTGAGTGTTTAATATGTCACAAAATACGAGTCTTCTTGATCTTTACCTAATGTAACACTCTGAACATCTCATGCAGCTCAGTTGCCCAGAGGTACTAAACAGTTTTAAAGTGTAATAGTTTTTTGCCGTATTACTGACCTCTCTGTTTTTTCTGGGATTTTTTCAAAATTTCTGTGCCATTCTGCCAAAGTTCCCATTTCCTAGAAGAGCTCTACCTTTATATTCTGAATTTCTCAGATAGACACCTACTTGCATGTGGTTTGCAGCAAGAAGCAGCATTTGCCATTCTTCAGATATGCTGCATATGTGGTTTGAGAACAGGATGTGTATCCAGAGGATCCAAGATATGCTGATTGTGTTAGCAGATGATACACGAATACCACGATGGTCTTGCGCACATGCTGTGTGTGTAGTCTGGGTTTTCAGGCCCCTAAAGCCTAGGTTCAGAATTATTTCTGAACACTGAATGAAGAATGTTTCCCACAATTTGCATTTTTGCAGTATTGGGGGAAGAGAAATTCAGATGTCTTTTTCCTTGAACTGTGCTGGGTATTGTGAGTGGCCAAGTCCCTTCATTTCTCTTCATGACAGATGTGACTCAAAAGCACTGTGAGTATTGCTTATCTGGTTAAAGAGAAAGAGACAACAAAATTTTACCAGAAAATAATGACTGGTATGACTAATGTATTCCTATTCTGTTAGTAAAAATTGTCACAGTTATGCAAAGTTCAGCAAATCATTGCAATTATGCAACACAGACCTAAATAAGGAATCAGTTTTATAACCAGTTCATTGAAAAAAACAGCAGATTTTTCCTGTGCATAAAGAAGAGGTCTTTACTTTGAAGCAGAATAACCTCTTGTTTACATTGAAAGAAGAAAACAATCCTCTTTTGAAAACTTAAAGACTCACTTGGATAGAAGGAATTCCTCTAGATTAAGACAGTAAAATACTTCTGAACACAATAGTTATAAACTTTAAAACAAGGACATTGCCACATCTTTTTCCAAGCTCTAACTGCCTATGTGCAAGCAGCCAGAAGTCCTCTCTACAGAAGTACACAACCTCTGTCTCTAGAATCTGTGGTCCAAAACCTGTTCAAGTCCTAAAGTCTCCCTGTTTGCTTTGAAAGACACAAGAATATTGACAAAAGCAAAATAAGAAAGATAAAAGTGAAGGTTCTGAGAGGAATTAGACCAAGAATGCAGACTGCCCACAGTGTGTTATCTCTGAACAGAAATCATATTCTGTCTGAAATGATGGAGAGGAGAGTCATTATGAGTTAACGAGCACCAGTCCTGCTTTTATGTTCCACCTGTATCCACATTTTCATCTGGATACACCATCTATGACTACTTTTAAGTCCAAGATCAAAGGTTCCTTCTCCAGCTTTCAGAGAACATGTCTACACCATATAATGAATCCTTAAGGTAAATAATTTATATATATAATATCATGTAAAGTGATAGGATTGGGAGCAGTCTCCACACTACTTAGGTTGTGCTATGACAAGTAACACCTGTTCTTGACTTTTTGACCCTCTGCTCCTGAGGAAACCACTGTCATGTTCTCAGAAGAAGGAAAGAATTGGATCTTTCTAGACATAGTAATTGAAACAGCTCTAAACTTTAACAGGCTGATTTCCTTGGTGTACTAAGAAAAAAAATACTTTTTTGAGGCACAGATATTGATACCTATTGATAGATCTCTTTAGCACCATATCTAAATTTCCTTCTAAAGTCAATGGAGACACTTCGACTTCTGTAACTTGAATTAAGTCTTTAGCTTAGCCTTATATAAAACGGACCGAGTTCTTAATTTTGAAAAAAGCTGCAAGATCCAATGAAGGAAAAGCATATATAAGGTACTGTGGATTTTATTTAAGTTCATTCTGCACTGAAATGAAATACTGGCAATATCACAGTAAATCAGAGTTTGATTATTCAGGGTACAGAATTTTATGCATATCCAAACAGAAACAGCTGAAGATTCATGGCCATGGCCACAGGACTACTAACTACACAATCTAAGACCCCATCTGATTTTATTTTCTTTTATTCTAACCCTAACAAGCAGTCTAGAAAACTGCTCATGCACATTTTTGAGTTCTTGATGGGCAGTGATGCTCATCACCACCACTGTTAGAAAATCCATTTCAATGACTTGAATAAGGCAATTTCAAATGCTTAATTTTCACACAAATCAGGAAAACAGATATAGATGTGTCTGCAATAAATTCATTATGCATAAAGAAAATTTGTATTCCTCCTTTGTTGATTTTCCACCTTTTTTTCCAAAGTATACTAGTGGAGCTAATGCGTGAGCGAAATAAAACATCTTACCTTATGAGTACATACTGAAAGGAATAATGAATTTAACAGTTGGACTTGAAAATATTAAAGATCTTTTCCAACCTAGCTGATTCTATGATTCTATGAATTTGAGAGAACTATTATTTTACTATCAAAAGCAGAGCATCGTAGACTATCTTATTCAAGGACTGTTGAAAAGTTGGACAGAATCAGTGCAGAATGTTAAAAACTAAGATGAACGACCTAAGACTGAAAATTTTCCACAAAAGATGATGCATTTTTTTTATTAATCCACCCCAGCATTCCAGTTGCTACTGTTGCATAGTGTGCTGGTTTTGGCTGGGGCAATTTTCTCCGTAGTAGCTACTGCAGGCTATGTTTTGGATCTGTTCAGAGAACAGTGTTGATAATACAGAGGTGTTCTAGTTATTCCTGAGCAGTGCTTACACAGAGTAAAGGTCTTTTCTGCTTCTCAAACCACCCTACCAGCAGTAGGCTGGGGATGCCCAAGTACCTGGGGTCACAGCTAAGACAGCTAGCCCCAGCTGACCCAAGGGATATTCCATAACATGTGACATCATGCTCAGCATATAAAGCTGGGAAAGAAGCAGGAAGGGGTAGACATTCAGAGTGATGCCTTTTGTCTTCCCAAGTACCCATTATTTGTGATAGATCCCTGTTTTCCTGGAGCTGGCTGAACACCTGCTTGACAATGGGATGCGGTGAATTAATTCCTTATTTTGCTTTGTTTGCATGCATGGCTTTTGCTTTATTTATTAAACTGTCGTTATATCAACCCATGAGATTTTTCACTTTTACTCTTCTGATTCTCTCCCCCGTTCCACTAGGAAGCAGTGAGAGAACAGCTATGTGGTGCTTAGCTACTGGCTGGGATAAAACCATCACACATAGACAAGACACTACATAAAGTGCAAAAAGGAAAAACTTCCTTTCTCATTGTTTCGGTAATGTTGTCACCGACATCCTTAGTTCTTTCCAACTGTAATTTACCTTTGGCCTTTCCTCATGTTGTGGTTTAAAGCCAGCCGGTAACTAAGTATCATGCAGCTGCTCACTCCTCCATTTCCTCCCTCCACCGGGCAGGATGGGGAAGAGAATTGGAAGAATATAAAACCCATGGGTTTGAGATAAGGAAAGTTATATATACTACTATAATATACTACTACTACTAAAGGGGGAGAATATAGAACTAAAATGGGGATGTGATAAAAGAAGAAAATAGACAGCAGTGATGCACAGTACAATCGCTTACCACCTGCTGACTGATGCCAATACCCAGCCCAATCTGAGCAGTGAGAATCCCTCCTGGCCAGGTCCCCCCTGTTTATATACTGAGCATGACATGCTGTGGTATAGAATATCCCTTTGGCTAGTTTGGGTCAACTGTCCTGTCTCTACTCCCTCACAGCTTCTTCTGCCTCTTCTCACTGGCAGAGCATGAGAGAATGGAAAACCCTTGACCAGTGCTACTTAGCAACAACTAAACCATCAGTGTTTTATCAGCATTATTCTCAGACTTAAGTCAAAACACAGTACTGCACCAGCTAATTAGGATGAAAATTAACTCTATCCCAGCTGAAACCAGGACACTTCATAATAGTTTTTTTTTTTTTACAAACTCATGTATTCATTCAGTGTATTATATTATTTTCAGGATAAAGTCCATTGGAAAGGGCATGTTTCATGGATTTATAGAATCTCATCCTATATGTCCAAACTCAAGCAATTAGAATTAGCCACCTAAGTGATGCAATCTGGAATTTAGCATTCTATCTTCATAAGCACTGAGAGCTGGGCACCTCTATGGTACAACCTGATCCAAAGCACTTTTTTGGAACCACCTTTGTTCAATTGATGCAAGAGCCATCCATGACAGCTAACTGGTGCACCTCAGACTCCTAAGTTTCTAGAGGAAAAATCTACAGCACTAGGATTACCTGAGTTGATCAAAATTTTTCACATAAGGAGTGGGTTTGGTTTTGCTTGTTTCTCTCAGTAAGTCCATCCCCTTTCTGCTCTTCCTTATGAAAATGTGAGGAAAAATGCTACCTGTGGTTTATTCTTTGACTTTTCTCTCTTCTACTACATAACTCTAGAAAAGGGATGACTACTTAATTGCAACTCCTTGCATTGAAATGGCACTTTTTTCAATGTTTCTACACAAACAATAATGACTTCAGCTGTTGAAGAGGAACAGGAAAGGAGATTGCACCTGAAAGGATTCTATAGTAATGCTACAATCTGAAATGTTCCTGAATAAAAATTGATAATGAAAATCTCACAGATGCTACATAACCATGAACTGAAAGAGAAAAAAAAAACAAACAAAACAACTAAAAAAATAAGGAGGCTAGGAAAAATAAAATGCATGTTACAAAATACATTTTAAACTATCCTTCTCAGGGAAAGAGTATTGGATTTGTTATGAATCCAAGTTTATCAGGTTACTGAAGAGAATCAATTATATAATAGCCATAATAAAGAACCTCATAAAGACCTGAATAAATATCTGAAGTAACACTACTAATTCTTTTTGGGTAGAAGGCAACAGAGGATCCAATTTTATCATTTGTCTATCAAGACTTCTGTAGCCAGAATTCTGTAATTCTATGCTATTTTTCCCTCTTGCAAATGTAAAATCCTTTACAAATGTTTCAATGCTGAAAGGCTTATAGAGTCACAGAATTGTGTAGTCAGAGTTGTTCCTTTCAACTTAATTTTAAAACTAGAAGTCAAATGGAGATATTTGCAAATACACAACTGGCCTGAGTGTTGTGCATCTTTTTTCCCCTCTTGAAAATATCAGTCAGAGAGCACATTTTTAAAATAGAAAACATGCCTCAATTGTACCCTCCAGTTTTGGAACAAAGATACCCTATTGGCCCGTATGAAGATGAGAGAGTTGGGGCTGTTCAACCTGGAGAAAAGAAGGTTGCATGGAGACCTCATAGCAGCCTTCGAATATCTGAAGGGGGCCTATAGGGATGCTGGGGAGGGTTTCTTCATGAGGGTCTGTACTGAGAGGACAAGGGGTAATGGGTTCAAACTTAAACAGGGGAAGTTTAGATTGGATCTGAGGAAGAAATTCTTTACTGTAAGGGTGATGAGGCACTGGAATGTGTTGCCCAGGGAAGTTGTGAGTGCTCCATCTCTGGCGATGTTCAAGGCCGGGTTGGACATAGCCCTGGTGACATGGTTTATTGGGAGGTGTCCCTGCCCATGGGAGGGGTGTTGGAACTAGATGATCTTAAGGTCCTTTCCAACCCTAACTATTCTATGATTCTATGACTTGAAAAGGACCAAAGACCATTGGTATGATTGGCTTTTACTTTTGAGGAGGCTTGAGCTAAGAAGTTTAGGGGACTGAATTTTCCTGTCAGTTACACCAATGTAATCATACTGAGTTCCTTGGAACTGAAGGGAAAACAATCTGGTGGCATCTTATAGTTGTTCTTACTCAAAAGCTAATCATTTTCACAGCAGAACATGCTTATTGCTCTGCATTCGGAGCAGTAAGCAGATTGCATTCCAAAAGCTACATGAACCTTTCATGTAAGATCAGGAGTGTTTGTTTTTTTTTCCGAGAAGAGTCTGATGGAAGTCAAACTACAAAAGCAGAGAGAGAACATAACTGAGTGAGTAGGGGGACTTTTGGCACAACCTAAGAACATTGCTATTACTATCCTAACGACTTTACTTCAGCAGCTTATAAAGCGGCAGCATCCCAGGGAGAGAGCTTGTTGCAAACTAAGGATGAAATGTTACACGCACTCTCTAATGTGATGCAAAATAGATTAAGGATATAAAGAAACCAATGTAAAAGTTGGTATTTGTTAGAGAACTGTAGAAACCAGAATTAACTTAAAATATTCTTTTGTGAAACCAATGTTCAAGGCTAGTTTCAAACTGACTTATTGTGAGGCCTCAGTTTGGAACTGCAGTTAATGAAAGGTGCAGGCAGACAGGAAGTGGTCAGAAAATATGTCCCATTCAGATTAAATGAAAGTGAGTTTGCTTAACTTAAGGATGAAGAAACAGCATCACAAATCTTTGAATATACATGAAGCTGTTATAATGGCTATTAATTGTAAACAAACTTTCAGTTGTGAGGATTTTTACCTGCCACTAAGAGGAAAGACGTCAATAAAGTATTATACCATGCTATCTAAAGAAAGTCTGTTTTCTTCCATTTTTATCCAGAGTTGGAAGTGCTTACCCTGCCTAAGTGTAGGGGCACAATGTTTTTTTTTTTGCAAAAATGTGGTTTTCAGGTCAAAAAGGAGCTACTCAGACAGAAACTTTATAAATTTAGAAAGTGCCTCCTTGCCCCAGTAAATCGTTTAATACTGTTCTGTATTTTAACCTTGCTATTGTTTCCATCCCTAGACCAGTGAAGTTGATGGAAAGTGTTCATGAAGCCATCGCACTCCACACACTTGGCTCATTCTCAGACAAATATACAAACCTGCAGAAATTTTATGATGAAGAGATAGAGAAGTAGATCTTAAAAGACCTGTCTTGTCTTTAAGCTGCTGTAAACCCAGACCTGCTTGGCTTTTCACTGCTTCAAGTAAGTTTATTTCAGCTTGAAGAATTCAGAAATTGCAACTCCTCTAAGGGGCATTTAGGAAAATTTTCATAGCTAATAGCTTTTACTACTTTCAATTTCTAATAATGTACCTCCCAAAACAGGCAGAAGATACATGGCACTTCCTTACAATGACTTACACAAATGCTCAGTGACGCATAATGAGAAAATAATGAGATGGGACTGAGAAGAAAGGAAAGGTGAAATATTATTAAGATTATGTATGACTACACAATAAAAGATCTTACAGGGGTTGATGGGCTGAAAAGGGTATTTTCAGGGGAGGAGTTAAATGCATATATTTCTGCATTCTATTTTGTGTAAATAACCAGCTGGCATTTTGCTGAATTTTATTCATTCTTATTATTTATAGGTGCAGCTGAGACGATGCCTAAAGCATTGTTGGTGTGTTTGTGGATTTTTCTTCTTCTCTTAGTCGTTCAATATTCTAAATGATGCAGTTAGTTTTTTACAGTTGGGGTTTCACTTTATATATTATTCATAGTAAATGTATATCCATAAATACACATGCAAGCACACACAGAAGGAGAAAATCCTTTTACCAAGACATTAATGACTTCTGTTTGCAAAAGATAATTTTGCTAGAGCCTCAGTGCCTTCTCAAATCCTAGCAGGTAGACCCTAATAGTTGAATGTAAAACATTATTGTATAAAATTTCTGTTACCATCAGTGTACAAAAAGGTTTTAGAGAAACAGAACTGGTTAGGATGATAAGTGTATGGTTAGCTGTAATGCAATTCCATTAAATCTTACTGCATTGTTTCTGTACTGATGACATTCCATTAACTTGCACTGTGCGTGCACCCCTTGTGGAAGGAATGATGACAGTATATATAATCTTGGAAGGAGAAGCATGTGCTTTTTTTGATGACAAACCACAAAAAGAAACAACTCTGGGCTTTCTTGCTAGAAATGTAAGAAGGTGATTTGTTGAACTATGCTCCCCAGTCCCTCAACAACTAATGAGTAACTTCAAAGGCAGAAAATCTCTCATTAATTGCAATGTTGGTAATAAGAAGCACATCGCAATGAGGATCCTTTCTCCCCCTACCAATCTAATCATGCAGAGTTCAAGAAATCATCTGAATGTGAAAATTTCACAACAGATATTACAGAAGCAACTCAGAGCTAGAGAAATGTAATAATATATTCTTCCTGGCTAGCACAATCATGTTTTGCTCCCATGAAATGGAGCCTCAACTTCCAGAGCTTCTGTCAACACATAAAATGGATTTTTTCCTCCCGTTTGAATATGTTTGTATTAGGAATTATAACCGCATCTGCTGCTAGACTCTTAACTTCAGGAGAATAGGTCTGATGATTTTTCAGAGCCACTGCCCTTCAAATAGCCTTTGCTGTCTGATAGAATGGAATCATAGAATAGTTAGGGTTGGAAAGGACCTTAAGATCATCTAGTTTGAACACTCCTCCCATGGGCAGGAACACCTCACACTAAACTATGCCACCCAAGGCACTGTCCAACCTGGCCTTGAACACATCCAAGGATGGAGCATTCACAGCTTCCCTGGGCAACCCATTCCAGTGCCTCACCACCGTCACAGTAAAGAATTTCTCCCTTATATCAAATCTAAACTTCCCCTGCTTAAGTTTGAACCTGTTACCTCTTGTCCTATTGCTACAGTCCCTAATGAAGAGTCCTTCCCCAGCATTCCTTCAGATACTGTAAAGCTGCTATGAGGCCTGCTTGGAGAGCTTTCTCAGGCAAAATCAGAGAACTTTGCAGGTCCAGAGAAGGGCAACAAAGCTGGTAAAAGGCCTGGAACACAAGTCTTTCTTATGATGAATGGCTGAGGGAACTGGAGTTTTTTATCCTGGAGAAAAGAAGGCTCATCACAGGGACCTCACCGCTCTCTACAGCTACCTGAAAGGAGGCTGTAGTGGGGTGGGAGTCAGTCTCTCCTGCCAAGTAACAAGCAATAGGACAAGAGGTAATGGCCTCAAGGTGCACCAGGGGAGGTTTAGATTAGATATTATGAAAAAAATTCTTCAGAGAGAGGGTGATCAGGCATTGGAACAGGCTGCCCAGAGAAGTGGTGGAATCACTATCCTTGAAGTTTTAAAAACTGTGTTGATGAAGCCCTCAGTGGCATGGTCTAGTAGTAGATTCGACAGTCCTGGTGTAAATGTTGGACTTGACAATCCTAAAGTTCTTTTCCGACCTAGCTGATTCTCTGATTCTGCGCTTGTCTGAGATTTCCAGATGACTGTAGTCCTAGGAGTTCTGGGCAAACCCTTCATGAGCAAATCAACCCACAGACTCACTGCTTATTTTCCACTGTACATTTCTTTTTTTTTTTTTAATGACCTCTTCCAGCAGAGGTTAGGGTTTGCAAATCTGTCATCTCTGTTTAACAGCAATACCTGCTGCACACTTTAATCACTTCGAAAATTAAGCTGCCGTTTAAGGTAGGATATCTATATTTAAGCACTACATCACAGGTGGCAGAAAAATGCAAACTGCCGTTTTCTCTTCCTGCTCTTCTCCTGCCTTTCTTCACTAGAAGCAAAACCACATAGCATCAATCTAGTATTACAGCAATATGAGTGAAAAGGTTCATGTTTTCACAGTCAGGTGGAAAAAAAAATCGTCTTAGTTTACAAATAACTCTACAGGGGTCATAAACGTTGGAACATAGTCACATATGAATTTTGGTTCTTCTGTAAACTGAGAGCGGGTCTTGTGTGACTTCATTAGGATGTCAGCTACCAAACCATGACAAGCACTACAGTACTTCATTCAAACACAAATTTAGGTCCACTTTTGAAATGAACCATGCCAAGGAAAATCTTAAAATATTCACTTTCAGCACAGAAAGGGAGCCCAGATTAAGGATAACCCAAGCTTGAAAAGCGAAAAAAAAATGGTCACTCACTAGAGTGCTAAGATTATCTCTTCAGGACTTATTTAGCCTACATGCCGTGCCATGTTGATATGCCTCTATTGTTTTAGGAACTCAAATTAATGTCTCTACATGATTTTTTATCATCCAAGATACGTCTGCTTGTTTGGAGCTACCTCAGGGATCTCTGATCTGTATTGCTGCTATGCTTTGCATCACACAAATGTACCTCAGAAGCTGGCTGACAGAATTATATCATACTGGAAATATCTGATTGGACAGGGTTGAAAACTAAGGTGCTCATTTATCTCATGGGGTCTCAGGGATGCTTGCCTGCTTCCCTATGTCCACAAGCTACCCATTTTCCTGTATGAATTGTAAGGATCCCTGTACTTTTAGATCCCAGTGACTTGCAGGTGGCCTTAGCCATCGCTGTTTATTCCTGAAGGATTCCTGACATCTTGGTTGAGGGCATGATAGGTACAAGACTCTCTGGAAAGCTAGGTGAACTCTGTATGAGCTGATTAGCTCTGCAGACAGATAACTCACTATGCTGCCTAGGATACAACACTTCCCAGATTATTGACTTTAATAGCTGACTACTCCTGAGACTGCTGCAAAATTAGAGGTCTAGGCAAGTCAGAGAATAACCTTCGAAAATTATTTTTAAATGACTATGCCACTGCACATCAGTTTTCAAATCTGTATTTTGTCCCTGATTTACAGATCTTTTGGGGTTGGGGCTTTTATGTTTTGTTTTGCTTGTTTTTTTGGTATTTTGGTTTGGGTTTTTTTTTTTGGCTTTGGGTTTGGTTTATTTTCCCACAAGTCTGACAGCATTTTCAGTTAAGGAAATTTAAATCATTGTCTTTCTTCTCAATTTTCTACGCTGCTTTCTCTTTGTTTCACGTCACCAGCTCAGACTTGTTCTGAGCTAAAGTATCCT
Organism: Forpus xanthops; assembly: GCA_032466535.1. Classification (NCBI taxonomy): domain Eukaryota; kingdom Metazoa; phylum Chordata; class Aves; order Psittaciformes; family Psittacidae; genus Forpus; species Forpus xanthops. Next base: position 49,747 of record JASSUY010007731.1, read on the forward strand.
CCTGGGTTGAATCAGAGATAATAAATCAGTGCTTTTCTTCTGGACTGATGCTTCCCTACAGTGAGGGCAAAAGAGGCATAACATGTTCAAGACAATTGCTTTGCTCTCTCAGCACTGCATTTTTCTCTAGGTACTGATTATAGAAGTATAAAGAACAATTAGAAGTCAGGCCACATTCTTCCCTAAGTATAAAACCCTTAGATGGCTTTCAGCATATTTTAATTTATTAACTGCATGAAGGAACACAGAATATGTAAACATGCTCATTTTTATTAGAAGTATTGGTCCATTTTAGGATTGTGCCTTGCATTAATTTTGCATCTTTGCAAGTATCTACTTGTAAAGATGAAGGAACATTGCATCCAAAACCAAAACTTCCAAAATGCTTAATCATAGCTATAAAACAAAGAAAGATGGAATGGAAAGTATTTAAAGAGTATTTATAATGTGATCAAACCACACTGAGAGGCAAGGTTACATAAATTCTTCACAAGATTGCACAATGATTTTGCTGTATTTTATTGAAGAACAGATGTTTAGGTCTAATTGTCATAAACATTTATTGCCCTAAGATCTGTGGTCTTAGTCAGATGACCTTACCATGTATGTCTGAAGATCTGAGATTTCAAAAGAGAACTGCTTTAGACAGAGTGTTTTGTATAGTCTGGAGGTGGTATTAGTTATCTGGTATAATATTAGCTAGATTAGGCAGAAGTAGAGTAACACCTCAAAACGGGTGAAAGTAAAATTTACCTTGGATACTAAACCCAGATCAAGCAGAGAGCATGACTCAGCAAAGCTGATATCACTGGTGATTTGCTTATGTTCGACATCTAAGAAAAAATGCCTGAAAAGAGGCAGCAAAATAGAAAATAAAATAAAAAAAAAAAAAAAGGAAAAAAGAATAGCAACTAATCATTTCTGGAACATCCTGAAATTGGATTCTGGCTTACAAACAAAAGCAAGCCCTATTTTTTTTTTTTTCTTTTTCTTAGGAAATTGGGGGAACTTTTCAACAAAAATATGCCATTGATCAAAAAGGGACATGCAACATGTATTTGTTGTATTTGGGAAGACTGAAATATAATCACGTTTACAAAGATCAAAAATTTTCTTAACATTTTGACATATAAAATTATTACAGATTTTTAAGCTTATTGGGTAAACAATACAGAAACATTCACATTAAAACATGAATCACTAAATCCTATGTCAGAAGCAATTTTTAGCAGGAGACTATTTCTCCATGCTTATACCTACCACATCCTTTTTACAAGTGTCACTGTTTAAGAAAGTAATTTAAATTTCTATAATTCAATTGTTTTATCCTGGCAGCTCTACGGAAATGTTGCTATAACACTGGAAACCATGACAACTGATTCTGGTTTCTGATTTCATTGCAAGATTATACCTTAGATAGCTCCATACCTAGCTTTCATACAAAATGGAGTTAGTAATTTCAAGCTAGATCTTTGAAAAATATGAGGTTCAACAGAACTACTTCATTGGATCACTCATTTTAAAGAATTCATCACTACATTATTATTTGAGTCATATTGCTATGCTTTTTTTAATTGTTGCCCAACAGTCCCACTATTTTTTGACAAAAAGCCAAGCATAAATACCTCTGAATACAAAATACGCTCAAAAAGTAAATTATGTGAACTTCCAGCCTTAGTACACATCAGTATCTAAACATGGGCCAAGTTTGTCAGATAAACATGTTGCTTTGAGTCACACTTGGTTAATTCATGGTTCATGTGCATTTCCAATGTTCCTGCCATTCTTTAACATGGATCTATCTTACCTGCTGACAAGTAAACTTGCTGGGACTTCTTCATTAAATATCAATATTACTGCATGCTGGGGAAGTGCACTAAGCATCAAGCTGTTACCTGGACCAGTATCACCTTTCCTTTATATTGTACTGTTGAGAATAGAATGCCCCAACAATTCACAGTTCAGGACTGTTAATCTTGACAATTCAAGCACTCCCTAAGCTAAGAACACATCCATAACAGAGGCACAATTTGAAGCATCGTATTAGCTTGGTTTAGCAATTCTCATTATGTTGGTATTTGCGATTACAGTCTTTCACTTTTCAATTACATCCTTTTGATCTGAACGAGAAGAAGCCTAAAAGAAGTAACATGGAATAGCTGACTTCCACAAGTCCCTAGTCTGAGAGAAACTCTCAGAAAAGACAGTTTTTCCTAATTCATTGCCAAGTGCTGACCGCCATAGTTTACTCTATCAAATAATATATTAGTGCTTTAGCAGCAAAACAGAATAAAAGATTTGAATTAAACTGAGAATCAAATTCCAGAAGAATACATTTTAGAATTACTCTGACTACATTCTGACAGTATATTCTCTCCTGGAATTCTTTGTGACTGATGGTTATTAGAAGCAAAATTTAACAGCAAATGACCACTGACCTTGCTCAGTCATGACCAAGACAGAACTTCATTTTTGGCTTGGATGAAGCTGCAGTTACCAGACTAAGCCAAAGTCTTACAGCAAGAATCACAAAGGGCTATTATTAATCTACATTTTCAGAAGGGAATGTTTGTTCTGAAAATAATATTGAAGATTGCAAAAATGCATACATAAATATTTGCATTCTGACATGTAATTTGAGAAAAGAACAAAAAGGTTTAGTCAGACCAGAACCATTCTTTTTATTACAGTGCAGAGTTTAAAAAAGATTCATCTCTTTTTCTCAATGGCTGATATATTTTGCCAGCTTTCACCTTTGACTGTGTTTCTTCCTTTCCTATTTTTCTTTCAACTTTGATCTTACTGTCATTTCTACTATTCACAAACTCATCACTGGAGATTACTACTTCACATTTTTTAAATCCCCTTCCAACTCACTCTCAGATAATAGTTTCACAGCTGTCATTTGCTTCATCAGGAGAAAGCAAGTGAAACCTAAAATTCACCTGCATTCTAGTGCTTGGGAGTTAGACAGTTTATATCTCTTCAAATACTGGCTGAGTGAACTTGGGAAGAAGATTAAGATCAGCTCACTGAAAATAGTACATTAATTTGGCTCACCAATTTGAGACCTGTCACCTTTAATTTTAAGATTTTAATGGTGTAAGTACAATGATATCTCCAACAGAACTCAGTAGGGAATGCATGTGTTCAGTAACTCTACCAGTTATTATTGTAATACATTTCTATTGTTTGTTTCTTCTTGAGATAATGAGCAGCTGCTGCCTGTGAATCGATATAGGCTCTATACACAAGTCAGAATGCAACATATGTCACTGACAAACTATTATATGCAATCCAGCACAATCTAGTGCAAATGTAGCTTGTAAGTATTCCTGAGGAGTCTCAACTCTTGAAAGAAGTACAGACAACTGCCAGCTTCTGAAGGATACCAGTAAATTACCTCAGCAAATAGAAAGTGGAAAGACCTTGATTATATACAACATATTTAATTTTTTTAGTATCACAGACTTGGTTCATTCATAATGTGTCTTGCAGAAAGATAGGAAAGAAAAGAAGCTTCTTGTCTGTATTCCGTTTACTCTTGCTTACTCTTACTCTTAGCCATACACCTCATCCTTTGTCACTGACTAAGTAAGACTAGACTTGTTTGTTGCCTTTGATCTTAGTACAGCAGCAAAGAAGCTCTCCTAAGCCTCTACCACCTTATGACCTAAAAAGACAAATGTTATAGTGAAATTAATTAGTAACTTCAGAGAAATAAAAACAGTATGATGAAATCCTGGATATACTGTAACTGAAATTTTGCTACTGACTTTAACAGGATCAGAGATACTCTCAGATTCTTTAGAACCTTTATAACTACATGTTAAGGATATGGCCTGTCCGCCAGAACACAGAAGTACAAAAATGAAATGAGAATGAGGAAAGCAAGTACTGTGCTGCTCATCTTGAAAGGCTCTTAGAAATACAGAACTTACAGGTGTGCACCTGTTTCTGTTAAGTCATGTGCTCTGATGGATTTATGTGTTATGTATTAGCCTTGCATTTAAAAATAAGCTCATGGATTTAGTTCTTTGTCTAGACGGTGGTTCCAGAGGAGTCCATTCTATTTTCAGTCATCCCAAATTTCAGAGGTGTATTTATTATAAAATATTAAAGGCAGTAACATCAACCCTGCTGTGGAGTATCAGTAGGTGCAGCTTCTAATCACGAAGCCTGTTTGGGGTTCATCTATTGCCCAGTGTTTTGCCTAAAACTTCTTTCCTCTCTACCTTTGCCTCACTGATCCTTGTCTTGCCATCTTCTAAGGCTTTATAATTCTATCCTTTATTTTTATGGTTACCTTGAAGGTGTTTATAGACTGTGGAAGGTATTTATAGACTTTGATCATGTCCCCCTGAAGCTGCTCTTCTCCTGGTCGTATATTAGTTTACTTCCCTGTATGTTAGCTCATATATCTCATTTTCTTATCTGTGCACCATTTTTGTTGTCTTTCTTTGTGTTTTCTCCTGATTGTTCAATGTGCTTCCTTACTATAAGAACCACCATAACGCAGAAAATGTAATACAGGAAAATTCCAGCTGTTTTTTTCCTCCAGTACTATGTAAAGTAGCACCATGTAAAGCTGCAAAATCCCTAAATGTTGTTTTCTCTAGCACACTATTGGTTGAGAGTTTTAATTTGCAAAGCATATTTTTAAACAGGCCCAGATCAACTCAGGAATCTATTTTAGTCCAATAACAGTAGCATGTTGTGGGGCTGAAACCTCTGCTTTTTCATGTGTTTTCTGTGGCCAAGTAATTTTATTTCTATTTATTTCTGTACCTTGCACTCACACAATTCAGAGTAGTTTTCATCTGGATTCTCCCAGTGCTGTATTTCAAAAGCAAGGAGGAATAGAAGAAAGACTTTCAGTTTGAACCCACAGATTTTAAATACATGTGTAGAGAGCACTGGCTTTTACATTCACTAGCCTGCTGCCCTATATTATCAATATTAATGGCAGCTTTGCTTTTCATTTCAACAGAAATAGGCTCTGGGACTGGGTGATATCCTCTGTGTAAAACAGGACTTCTGTGTTCTGGTGACAACTGAAGTAGCACTTCTTTTACTGTCCTTATTTCTGTTAGATATATGCTTGCTATGTCATTATGCTTTTCAATAACGCACAAATACTGTCATTGCCTTTGTACAAAGGGGCTAATTGTGAATTCTTTTTTCATTCCTTTCTTACATAGTCTGTGCTTATATAGACTGCTTTCATCCTCAGCCATGCAGCTTCCCAGCTCCGCTCAAAATTACAGCCTACAAATCTCATGCCTCCTGCACAGAATTTTTTCCCTCAAATAGTCTTGCTAGTCTCATGAAGCAAAGCACTATTCAGCTAGAGTGAAAAATGCTGAATTAATATTGCATATTATCTTCAATATTCTGATCAATTACAGCTGACATAAATCTTTTTATACATTTGAAATCCATTTCATTTTTGCTGTGGATACTAAAAGCTTTCTTTTCATATTTTCAAGAACAAAGTAATACCAGTGCGCTGAAAACTTGCATGTACAAAATGATTACATGTCGAAGAACATCATTTATTTTTCGATGCTTTATGTAAATAATCCAATTACGTAATTAGACAAAGATTAAACACAACCTACTTAACTAAGGTTAAAATACATGAAATCAAATGGTGTACTTAGTTGGAATTTTAGTATATCACCTCTCTTATGAGCATAATTAGTTTGCAAAATGAATCTATATGTAAATAAGTAGAGTTCTTGTATTTGAGGATAAACAAAAATCATAGATGAGTCATTGTAACTTTAATAGACAAAATTGGTTGTTTATAGCAAGTAGGATCATAAAAAGAGTTGAAGAGTCTATTTTCAGGCCAGAATCCAATGAGTTACTCTATTTTTAATTCCCTACATCCTCATTTGCCCCGTTTAGGATGACACATCGAAAATACTTTTGAATCTGCCTCAATATAATTTGAAAGTCATCCTCCTTGTTTTTCTACCACTACACATTTACACTAGTGTCATGGTTTGAGGCCCTCAAACAGTTCTGCTCCCTCACTCCCCCTTCTCTCTTCCCCAGTCCCGGGGAAATGGGAAGGAGAATCAAAAGAATGCAACTCCCACAGGTTGAGATAAGAACAGTTTAG
>JASSUY010007734.1:0-10362 GCA_032466535.1 Forpus xanthops
GATGGGGCAGCCACAGCTTCTCTGGGCACCCTGTGCCAGCGCCTCAGCACCCTCACAGGGAAGAGCTTCTGCCTAAGCTCTAACCTAAACCTCCCCTTTGTTAGAAGAAGACTAATATCAGAAAACTGAACAGAAACCCCTTCACCAGGTATAAATTTACTGTTACATTTATACTTACAGCTTATTTTCTTCTGTACTCAGATGTTCTGATTTGACTTAATGCCTTCTATTCATCATTCAAAGACCCATACATGTAATGCAATATGCATGTACTTGGCAGTGGCAATACTTGTAGCTGCCTCTCATGGCTGGTGCAACAGAATAATTCAAACCACTTTGTTTTTCCACTCACCTGCTGTTGTGTGTCTCAGAGCTTACAGAGGAGGCCCTTGGTCTCTTAAAAAACACTTTTTTTTTCTTTTGCCATCGATTTCCTGATCTCAACTCAGTTATACAGTAAAGGAAGAAGACACTGTGTTACAGAAACATCCATCTCCATAAGTCCTGTTATGGAGAGCTATGTTACATTTTATCTCTGTGGATAGTTTCATGAAGGTGAATGACAAAGGTCTGACACATTTTTAAGCACACATGACTGACACTACAGTTGGCAACAAAAAAAAGCAACAATAAAAGTCAATCAATCAATCAAAAGAAACCAAAACATATCAAATGGATACAGATCAAGAAGAGCAATGGGAAAGATCAGAGGTCTAGAATAGCACACGTGGAAAGAAAGTAAGAATTATGGCTGTGATGAGGAGATAGAAAGCAACAGCTTTAAACCACCAGAATGATCCAGGCCAGACCTGCAAAAGCTTTGTAAAGGTAAAGCTCATGGAGCCCAGAAAAGACTTGTCTGGGGAGATGGCAAAATCTCCATCACTGCAGGTTGCAAAACCACATTGCACAAACGCCTATCAAGAAGAAGAGATATATTACTGACACTGCCTTCAAGGTAAGATGGGCTTTTTCCAGGCTGTTTTAAAAGATTTTTTTTATATAGTACTTCACTTCTTAAGGCAAACAGACACATTCTCATCTAAACTATGCAGAAAATAATGGCAAGTTAGACATACAAGAAGAACAAACATGGCTTAAGAATAGATAGAAATTAATTTCATTGTAATTACTAGGTAGATGAAGGTACTCAAAATGTAAGCATGAATCTTAATAAATTAAATTATCTTTAGAAATGAATAAATCTACCAAGTAATTATCTGTTCTGATGAAAACACCTTTTTTTTCTTTAAACAAAACACAGATAATTAAAAATAATAACTTGAAGAGCATTGAGATGGGAAAAAACCATTATGAGTGGAAAGAGCTGTATCTATACTAATAAATCAAATGTTCCTGGTCCTGAAATCTGCTGGCACAGAATGGTCATTCTCTTCCCCTACAAAACTAAACATCTGTGTGTGAATTCCCTCTTGGAAATGGCCTTTGGCAAAAAGAGTAATTCCCAAACTGCTTTGGATTTATGCTACTGCACAAGAATAAAAACCTAGGCCTGGAAGGCACTGACCATGGTGTCTATTTGGGTCACAGTGGTAAGATTGCAGTCCCTGAGGAGCATTCAGCACAAGAGGGAATGCAGCTCGGATGTTGCCTTTGCAACCTGAGATTAAAAAGAATTGCATGAATTCTGTCTCCTGAACTACAAAAGGGGTCTTATGCACTTTCTGAATGAACCTAAGACTTCATGTCTTAAAGGTAAATAAATAGAACAAACATAGCATGCAAGCACATGTCATTGGTATTCCCAGGATACTCCCTGTGTTTCATGTTGGCTAGCCCTACACTGAGATAATTAGACTGTGGAAAGTATTAAGTACATGAATGTGACTGAACTTTATATGGATGTGGGTTAGTATGGTTTGGGTCTACTCTATTGCAATATGGCAAATATTACCAAGCACCAACCACCAGTCTAGAAACCAGAAACACTAGTTAGTGTCTAATCTCACATCCCAAGAATTGTCTTTAATTATTATAAAATATTCTAACTATAATCTTTAATTTATTATAATATTTAATTTTACTGATAGTTGACAGAATTGGGTTAAAACCTGACATATTGGTCTCCCCTCCTGATTGAGAAGCACCTTGAACACACAGCATCTATAATAAGATTTTCCTTTATTCAGAATGAGGGCAGATAAGCCAGTGGACATAAAGGAAAAGGAACAAGCCCTCTTAGCTTCCAGCTCCCCAGTCATGCCTTTCAGGATGGAAGCTCTTGGGTTTCCCTTTTCAGAAGTGTAAGTCTCGCTGTCTTTCTGAAGCAGTGGAAAGTGTCCTGCTTTACATTAAGCAGTCAGAAGTTCAAATCCTGGTATAACTGCCATGTAGTCTGTGAATACTTTCCTCCCATGCCTTGCAGGAGCACTGAACTCAGAAAATTGCAAGGGGAAAATTCCATAATAAGTGGAGCCATGCTGCAATATCTAATGAGAACACAGCCTTTATTCTGATAAAAGTTCTTTGTGTTACTCTTTTATTAAGAGAGACCATGCCAGCTCCTCTGTACACATGGCAGACCAGAAGGAGCTTTTATAATGCAAAGCCTTAGAGTACCTTCTGAATGCACCTAGCATTGCTCTGAATTTGTACTACCTACTGTTCCTCTTCATCTCAATCAAAGAGAATAGCTCTGAACAAAGATTAATGAAAATCATTATTAAGGTGATTATTTGCAGAGATTACTTTTGCTGCTAGTGTCTGAGGCATTCATAATGCCGTGTTTATGGGTAAGAGCTATTTCATTAAAACTTACACACATGCAGTTTCTCTTTTTTAAGATTAGGAACCGGCCTTAAATTAAAGGGCCAAATTCTGGCATCCTGGGTATGACTGTTGTCCCATTCCCCTCATTTAAAGGAAAAAGATAAAATCAAGTAAAATTATTTCCTAATTCCAGGCAGAAATGAGTCACCGACCATGAAAGATCACTCTGCAAAGTTTTTTTTACTACATTTATTGAAATCAAAATTATTCACATCCCACTTTATGGTGAAAAGCATGGGAGGTCCTTAAACTAAACTTTCCTTCACTCCCGGATCTGAGAGTGCTATACAGCAGAGATGATTTCATTTACACCCAGAGAAAGCTTTGCCATTTGTGGCCCATTTAATTGCACACTTGCTAGTCACATAGTTCAGTTTAAAAGACCTTTCCTTTTGCTGTTTTCAGCATTTTTTGTTCCCAGGTAATACAACAAACACATAACCATCCATCTTTTCTACTGTCATAACCACCAACATCACTGATGCAATTATGGATAAGACACATCTTGCTTGATTTTAGGTATTATCCTGTACATCTCTTTTAGTCATCCTAGGATCCATTGCACAAAAAACCGAGTGTGAATCGTTGAATATACTTCAGATACCTATTTCAGGATGAATCTTGCCCAAAATTTCCTCTCATTCCTCTGAGTCACTGCAGAAATAGAAAATTTGGAAAGGTGAATTGCATCCTGTGTCTGCTGGAAGACCTTGGTTCAGAAGATGCAGCATGAAACCTCCCAAGACAGAAGTTACACAATTTCCAATAAGAATACTTATGTGAGCTGAGCTAAGAGTCCTTGCTGCCTTCTCTCAAACCCTCATTCCTCTTCCTGCTAGAAGTATGATGATTAAATTTTCCAAACTGCCAATATACCCAACAAAAGCATGATTTGTAGCAAAAAAAAACAGCACAAAGACCTCTCAAATTAATGGAAAGTAGGTGCTGTTTTGTCACAGGTGTGTTATTAACGTTTCCTAAATATGACTAGCCTCATTTGAATAGAACCAGAAAATAAAGATAATGATTGTGATGGCCTGCAGGCTATCGTAATAAGAAAATATGGATGAGTTAGAAATTAAACCATAATCCTGTTCCAGTAGAGAGCGTGGGTATGGTGCAAGAAAATGCTACAGATACAAGGTCATACACTTAGATGTTGCCGTTTCTGGTTTTCTAAGCACACACTGATTTAGAGCTATTGCAAAGCAGCTCAGCAGTGTCTTTCTTCCTCAAGAATAAGGGGATAGACAGGACAAAAGCTCTTGACAAGTAAAGTTTACTACTGCTGCTGCTACAGGGTGCAAATCCCAGGACAGCTATTGCTGCTGCAGGGGGTGATCATGCTCCTATACGCTCTGTAGACACCCGCACACCCTGACCTCTCTCTTAGCCTTTCACAGAGCTTGAGAGCAATGGTTTCTATTGACTGCAGTGTGCTGCTGGTAATGAAACTAATCTTGATTCTGCTGTCCCCTATGTAATGCTTGGGATGGGCTTCAGAACATGGCTCAATGATCTGTTTACCTCTTGTCCATCATGTAGTAGTGGATCAGTTTTAATAACTAATAGAAGCATTTTGGAAATGCAAGTATTCAGTGGGATTTTTTGCTAATTTAATGTGCCATTGGATATATGTATTAGGTAAATGCTAACAAAATCTGTGAAATATTATTCTTATATAATTTTACAATGTTACTATAAATCTATGAAAGACAGAAAGATTATTCTCATATTATAAATTACAATGCCAATAAAAGATGGAGAGACTGAAGAAGATTTGGGGTTATCTCTCCAGTGACACCATGAATTAACTGTGGGAATACAAGAGGCAATTCATCAAAATACAAACCACACAGACAAGAAAGAGTATATATTCTTTTAAAGCTTAAGCCAAAGCCCATCGGAATTCAACAGCAGGCTTTCTATTGACTTCAGGAAGCTCTCAATGCAGACCTAGAGGAAAATTCGTGGCTTAACTGGAAGGCTGTATATAAAGTGGTATAAAGTTGTAAGCAGGAATAACGCACATTCATCCCTTATGAATAAAATACTTTCCTGCGCAACTTGTATGTTTTACTATGTTATGTTTCAACTCAGTGCTTTTGCCTTTCCTAATCTAAACAGGAAAAGAAAGATTTTTCTTTTCAAATTGTGAAATATTGTCCATAGTAAATACTGGCCATATAAATTTTGGAGTAAAGGACCCTTCTTCTTCCTTGCAGCACATCTACCTCACCATCAATGGCTTTCTTTTGTATAATTGTGCCATTCTCGTGTGTAAAAATACACTTCTTTCTCCAAAGTGAGCATCATTGTGGAAGAAGGACCTAAACATTCATGAATTATGGCATTTGCCATGGGAGGAAGAAAAAAAAGAGTTTCTTTTTCATCTCTGTCAGCTGCACAATTCTTTGTGTGTTTTTTTATGTCATTCTATCATGTCTCCATACATGTTTGTGAAAACCTTGATGTCCCCTCCCTTCTTCATCAGCAAGAAGAGATCATCTGGAGATGCAGAAATGGCCAAGTATTTTCCCTACATCAGCAGCCAAAACGGGAAGGGTGGAGGGAAAGTCTCCAGCCTGTCCCAGAGAAAATAAGTCAGAAGTGCCATCTGGTTGTCAACCATGGTAATTCCTTTAAGTAAAAGAGCACTGCATTTTTTATTAGCAAAGACCAAACTCTTGCACTCTGGAGCTTAGACATAACTTGATTTTAAATCCTGACTGGTGCTTTGTGTTCTGCACTGCTTATTTATATGGAACTTGCACAGTTGTAGACCACATCTGCTGGTAAAACGAAATGTGTTAATTCTCACTGCAGTTTGTAACACAGAGCTTTGTGAAGTGATTTTTACTGAATGCCTGGAAGACTGAAATCCTTCTGTCATGTGTAGAACAAACACTGCAGATACAGCAGTAGCATCAGCTCACCTGCCCTGCCTTAGCCCGGGAGATCCCAGCACCATTTGCTTGGTCAGTCTTCCTTCCTTCTGCTGATTCCACCTCCTGCATTAACGGTCCTCAGTAATAGCATGCTGAGATACGGCTGCTAGTTCAGTACAGAGGATATTACTTGAATAATTTCAGATCTCCCACTAAAAATGATCCATAAGAGCAGAAACTAATGATGACTTCAAATTAACCCCCTGGATGAGGGAGCACAGCCTTTCCCCAGGGTCCAGAGTCACTCAGCCTTTAAAACTTTCCAGGAAAGCCTTTTTATTTAAGTTTTGCCATACTGCATAAACAATCTCAGACAAATAATAGGAGACATCAGAAGTGAATTGTTCTGAGATACACCAGGAAACCAATTGAAAGCATTGTGAACATGTATGAGCATGTATAAAGAAACTCTCTGAGTACTTGAAGGAAGAGATTGCTGCACAAACATTTCTCTTGTTATTCAATCTAAAGAAACTTGACAAAACATATTCAGAAAAAAGTTTTGTCTAGTAAGAATCACAAAGAGAGTGATAGATTGTAGGATAACAAATTTATCCATCAAGCTAGGAGTACCACACTGAAGAGCCTTGCAGCAGCAGGAGCATGGGTAACAAAGCACTATATACAGTACACAAACATGGAGGTGGATGCTCCATCCCTGGCAGTGTTCAAGGCCAGGCTGGACAGGGCTTGGGGCAGCCTGCTCTAGTGGAAGGTGTCCCTGCCTGTGATAGATGGCTGGAACTGGATGATTTTTAAGGTCTCTTCCAACCCAAACCATTTTCTGATTGTACCATGGCCAAGCTTAGCTAAGGGGAGAAGTTAAACCAGCTAACTACCTAATCGCAGCTTTGGGGTAAGCTCATTTATCAATAGGACAGAAACTTGCATTTCACTTTGCTTGTAAATCCTCTAGGTCCTGAACACCGATTTTTAAATGGATTGAAATGATTTAAGTTTGCAGGAACTATTTAAACTTTATTATTAGAAATTTCCTCTTTTGTGATAAATGGGATTTTATGCACTCAATATTTATAGAAATTATGCCTAAACTCTTGGTATTTAAATAAATGCTGTGGACAGTCCCATGTTCCAGCTGCTGCTGAGGTGTTAACCTGGAAGACCTGATGTGGGGTCTTTCCACCTGGCTCAAGATGGCAAAAGAGTACTTCTTATCTTGCCTCCATGAAGCTGACTCTTTAGTACTTTATTTCCTTTACCACCCAAGTTGATTCAGATTTGCCATTGAGAACAGCAGAGGCAGAATTTTCGAGGCCAGGAAACCAACATGTTACATTTAAGAAAGACCAGTGATTCACTAGTTCTTAATAATGGTAGAATTCTGGTGGCATAAGAATTTTTATTTAGCATTGACAGCTTCCCTTACAAAGACTAAGCAGGTACAATACGTTGGATTTTCTCTAGGAGGGATACTGCCTTATAGCAGGCTTGTATTCTTGATGCTAAACTAAGCCCTCATCTCTGTGTTGGGGAGCAGTTCGTAGCTAGGCATCCCAGAAAAGGCAGTGCTATTTTCTTCAGTTCTGCCCATCAAGTGGTCCCATTGAGCTTTGTATGAGAGACTGTTGAAGCTCACGTCACAGTGTAATTTATTTACCTATGACCCAGACAGGCAAGATGAAAACTCAGCCCATTTCTCATGCTGTCCCATCCAAGACCCTGAATGTTAGAAAGACTGAGCTTGTGATGCTGATTTGTCTCAGAGTTTTAAGGAATTATCCCTTCTGCTCTGCTGGATGTCAACAATAATCTGGTTAAGGCTTGCCACCAGAAGACATTTTTCCTAAATAATAAGCCACATTATCAATCCTCAGAAAACCTTTTGCAATCTACTGGAGGAACATCCACAGATTTGACATGAAATCACTGGTGAGGAGTGGGAAGTTTAGGTATGGTAGGGTGGACCAGCTTATTCCTTTTGAGGTGTCTATTCTCACAAGAATGAGATGCCTTCAATTTCTTCAGTCTATCAAAATTAGTCTGAAAATTAAACCACACATTAAAGGAAAAGCAAAATTTATTTGATTAAGTTGAAAAACTTAAGAAATGTGTAACTGTATTTTAAATGGAAACATAGATATGAATGAAATCGTGATGAGTAGTTGAAGAAGTTTCTGCTTATTGCAGAGGGATAGGACTAGCTGGCTTTTAAAAGTCCCTCCCAACCCAAACCATTCTGTGATTCTATGATTTTATTCAAACTTTAACACTTCACCCAGAAACCTGCTGACAATATCTTTCTTATCATGTAGAGATGTTTAAGGAATGCTGATTCCCCTTAGAGATCTTCCTGTACACAGAAGGATTCCTAATCCAGCACACTGAACCACCAGACATTCCCTGAAAGTAATTGGAAGTGATTTAAAAATAAGGAAAATTATGTTCTTTACGCACTTTTGGAATCTGTCACTGCAAAAGATGGGGGAGGATGGTAGCATTAGCAAGTTTAAAAATGTTGAGGCAAACTCATGGTAACAGATCCATAAACAAAAGCAGGAACTAGGAAGGAATGTTAACCACCAATGGTCGCAGTTGTCACATGGACTGTGAGGGAAAAGTACTGCAGAAGGTAACCAGGCTCACATGCGAGCCCTCAGTATCATCTCCTGTTGCCACTTGATGGATAGAGTACCAGGCTAGACAGACTCATCATCTGGGTATTTCCCCTATACAAGTAGCTGGACATTATCAAATGAAGAAAGCAAGGCCTATGAATACACTTGATATTTACCTTAATTGTAAAGAGTTCATTTGCTCCTTGAAGATAAACTCACCCTGAAACCAGGAATTTTGTTTAAACTTTAACATATAACTTTGTAGCATGCATGGTGAAGACTGTATTTTATACAAACATAGCAAGAGCAACAATAAAAGCATCTCCTTGCCCTCCTTACTCTTGAAATACACTCCCCCACATTCCAGGCGAGCTTACCAAGTAAGTGGGAGTACATCTCATTACTCCTTACTGCACTGCTAGATTGAACAAAATAACACACAGTCTAGCCCCCAATCCTCCAGTCATCTTTAAGCTGGCAAGCGTGAGTTCAGATACATTCTGGTGAAAGGGAAGAACTTTAGCTGATAAACAGAATCTTTCAGACAGTATCCTTCAGGAGGAACAGAAATGTAAACTCAGTGCAGAAGTCTGCTGCTGGGAGTTTCATTTTAATCAGTCATTTTCTTCTTGTTTTTATTTGCAGAGCAGTTCAGAGCAAATTGAAAAGTGTTTTTTCCCCCATCAGCACAGGCTGAGTTCCTACCACTTCCACTGTAAAGGCGAATTCAATTTTGCAGTGATAACTTCGAGAATATACAGATAAGGCACTTGTGTGAAGGGGGAGAGGGAGAAGAATGGCTACCAGGCATGAATAGAAAGTACTTAGAAAATACAGGAAAAGGAGTAATTGTCAGCTGCATTTTACATACCAAAACCAGACATTTTTCTCCAATCTACAATCTTCAGGCAGAGAGAAAGTAGTGAGCTTTGCTGATGCTAATTCCATCTCTTCATTGTTTTGGAAAGATGCATTTACATTTTCTATGTGGATAAGCAGGGATAGGCAGCTTATGGAGAGAGATAACATAAGCGCTGAGCTCTGTTGAACCTCGTCAGCTTTTTGGCTTTAATCTCAATTTATTGTCCAAACCCTATCTCTCTAATGGCCAAGCTAAACCCAGATTTAGATAAAAAATGTATGGGCTCAATTGAAACACCATTAGAGACTGGATGCTGTGTTCAGGGGTGGAGGCAGCACCGGTCTTAGCATGGAGATAGGGAAGTTTTAAACTGCCGCCATAACTGTTGTGAGTATGCAGCCTGAGATAGCTGTGACTCAGTATGGATGGCTTATGACACAGAATAAGCATGGATAAAAGGACGGCCATGCTGGGTTAGCTAGTTTATCACCCTGTTATTAGAAGAGCACAGTGTCAGACA
Organism: Forpus xanthops; assembly: GCA_032466535.1. Taxonomy (NCBI): domain Eukaryota; kingdom Metazoa; phylum Chordata; class Aves; order Psittaciformes; family Psittacidae; genus Forpus; species Forpus xanthops. Next base: position 9,697 of record JASSUY010007734.1, read on the forward strand.
CCTGGGGAGAAGGATAAAGACACACAGACTACACAGAAATACAATGCCAATTTTACTGACATTAGTCCTCTGCTCCTCAAAATCTTTCAGTTTAGGGACAGCCTGAGGCTGACTCAAAGTCTGAGTTCATTGACCCCCATTTGTTATTCTAGGAGTTCACGCAGTCATCCTCTCTTTGCAGTCTCAATACTCACAGTCCTTCAGGACATTAATTCTCTTTATCCAGCCCTGTGGAGAAGGACTTAGGGGTGTTGGTCAATGATAAAACGAACACGAGCTGGAAGTGTGCTCTTGCAGCCCAGAAAGTCAACCGCATCCTGGGCTGCATCAAAAGGAGTGTGACCAGCCGGTCGAGAGAGGTGATCCTGCCCTTCTACTCTGCTCTCGTGAAACCTCACTTGGTGTTTTGTGTGCAGCCCTGGTGTCTTCAGCATAAAAAGGACAGGGAACTGTTGGAACAAGTCCAGAGGAGGGCCATGAGGATGATTAGGAGACAGAAGAATCTCTCATATGAAGATAGGCTGAGAAAGTGGGGACTGTTCAGCCTGGAGAAGAGAAGGCTGCGTGGAGACCTCATAGCAGCCTTCTAATATCTGAAGGGGGCCTATAGGAATGTTGAGGAGGGACTCTTCATTAGGGACTGTAGTGATAGGACAAGGGGTAATG
>JASSUY010007735.1:0-28136 GCA_032466535.1 Forpus xanthops
CAACATAAAAAGGACATGGAACTGTTGGAACAAGTGCACAGGAGGGCCACGAGGATGATCAGGGGACTGGAGCACCTCCCATATGAAGACAGACTGAGAAAGATGGGCTGCTCAGCCTGGAGAAGAGAAGGCTGCATGGAGACCCCATAGCAGCCTTTCAGTATCTGAAGGGGGCTTATAAGGATGCTGGGGATAGACTCTTCATTAGAGACTGTAGTGATAGGACAAGGGGGTAACAGGTTCAAAATGAAACAGGGGAAGTTTAGATAGGATGTAAGGAAGAAGTTCTTACAGGTGGTGAGGCATTGGAATGGGTTGCCCAGGGAAGCTGTGAATGCACCATCACTGGCGGTGTTCAAGGCCAGGTTGGACAGAGCCTTGGGTGACATGGTTCAGTGTGTGGTGACCCTGCCCATGATGGGGGGGTGGATCTAGATGATCTTAAGGTCCTTTCCAACCCTAATTATTCTATAAGCAACCTGCAATTGATTCCATATCCTGGTCATGTCACTGATGAAGATGAGTCACCATCATTTAAATATATCAGTTCGGTTTGTTAATAATTATAATTTAACAAAGGTGTTTGAATTACACTGTACACATTTTCAGAAAGAAAACATTTACTAAAATAAAGGGATGCCAATTGTATACTTTTCCATTTCCTAATCAAATGTGAAGAAACCTCAAATCAAGTGCTCTGTACACTGATGAAATTAATTAATACTATAGCTGGAATAATTTTTGACATCCAGTGTTAAAATCAGCTTTTTCTTAACTGCAAAGAAATCCTAACCAATACTTACCATTTGATGTCTTCTGTAACTCTGCTTTCAAAAGTTCAATTTCCTTCCTCAACTTTTCATTAGTTGCTTCTGTTAACTCTTTCTTTGCACCATTTCCTTTTTCACTCAAGCCCTATTAAGAACAACAATTGCCACAGTTAATTTTGCTTTCATTTGTCTGACATTAATGCCAAATAACCAAAGAACATCCACCTTGATACTGCAGACTGACAGTTTCTATCAAATGCCAGCAGGACACAGGCAGATACTCAGTCACTGGAGGCTGGGGAGGAGGGGCAGAGGAAATGAATGCTCAATGCTTTAAATAGACAGTAATAGCATATCTGTAGTAGTATGGCATTATCTCCTGTTTAAGAGTTAAACCATGTCAGAGTACTTTTTATCTCTGCATCAAGCCCATGATTTATGTTTAGGTTATAAATGGCTTTTCCAGAAAACATATCCTGGGACTGCAAGGGACAGAACACTGCCATGTTTATGTGCAATCTCTATTTTAAGTTCTAACAGTTATTCTAAATTAAGTTCTAACAGTTTATTCTGATTTAAAACATATAATACATCACAAATGCCCCTCTTGTAGGTTGGCAGCTACTTCCTCAATCTTCAGAATACCTCAATAATCAGATTAGATTTCCACTGAAATTCAAAAGAAAACAAAAACAAAACTCCAAAACCACTCCAAAACCCAAAATAAACTAGTGAAGGACTCAGGAAGAGCCGTATAAGTACTAGGCACAACAGCAGTATACTCCTTGTACTTTGAAAATGTTGGCTTTACTATACTTATGTATGCTTTTAGCATTAAGGCAATTACTACTGATGACTTATAAATGCTAAGGATTAGACCTCATAGTTAGACACTTTGCTCATATAGCTTCCTCTACTACCCAAGCAAGCACCATCTGTTACAAAAAAAAGCAAAAGAAGTTGTAAATGCTTAATGGGAAAAAGAAAAGTAGAACTGAAATGAACAGCTGTTAGCTAACTGATGATATCAGAGGTTACTGGGTACAGGCAGGAGCAGAGGGGAAAGATTACTTTAGGAAGAAGGAAAAGAACCATTTATAAAGACTGGTAAACAATCCAAAGAAAAAGTTTCAGAAGAATTTCCAGAAGCTATTTAACTTAAGAGCAGACATTGCATTTGACTGCTGGTAACAAAATCACACTCAATTTGTAATGAAATTAGCCAGAGATTGCGTTATTTGTGTCCACCCTTTCCCTATTAAGACACACATAGTTATTTCTAAAAACATTTATCTTCTATTTTCTATGGAATCTCTGAACAGGAGACAGTGCAGACATAGCACACTAAACTTACAGCATTTATACTTACATTCAGTACCCTATATACAATTGCTCTCGTCTCTTTGGTGGTGGAACGCAACACTTGTAAATGAACACAAATGCAGGGGTCAAGCCACAAAGGAATCTAAGTCACAGTATCTCTATAAAGTTAAAATAAACCAATTCTGAACACTTTGCATCTCCAGTGCAACAGAGATCTGCAACAGCCACCACTGGTTTTGCAAACCATGCAAATAGAAACACAAATAGAAACAGATAGGAATACAGTTTCCAGTTTCTGGCTATCACTTACAAGCCACTAAAGAGAATGTGTTGCTAAGAGAATGTGAAAGCAGAACAAAAAGAGGACTTTTGGCTAAATCCCAACAGCGGGGAGGGGGAAGTATCAGTATGCAGAAAAGAGAAAAATTCCATGGCTCAGGAAGTCAATCATTCTGATAAAATACCAAATCTCCAAATTTTGTAATAATTTCATACTTGGGAAATAGCTAACACACACTCTTGTGATCCTTGTTTTACAACACCTCTCAACTGCATTTTCTTTTTGCATCCCTTCTCATACTTTTTGTGCAGAATCTGTTCTCTTTTTCTGAAGATTTATTACAGTGCTGGTAACCATAGACACTGCTCCAGACAAGCAGGAAAGAAACCTGTACACACCTGCAGTGAATTTTGTTTTAATAATGTACTAGACTGAAGATTGCTGTAAAAGTCTTCATAACCTGGTTATCTGCACTCTAGCTTATGGTTCAACCTCTTCCAACAGAAGTCAAACTAATCAATTACAAAAGAAGATTTCATATACTTGTCATATTTGCTAGCTTCCCTTCCTGCATACAATCACAACAGACAAATGATGATTTTCTCTAATGTTCTCATGAAAATAACATATCTTTGGTCCACTGGTGGTTCTTCGAAGTCAGGTAACATCCTGATTAATACTATGTCAGTGCCTTACTGAGAAAGGAAGGCATCAGGAAATTGGCTGATCCACCCTAAGAACAGTTGCAAGAAAAAAACCCACAGTAAACAAAAAAAAAAAAAGACCAATTTTACAAGTTGGAAAAGACATTTCAGGACTGGAGCAAATCCTATTTAGAAGCACCAGCCAGCACAAGAACAGCTATATTGTAGGCTTTTCTGTACTGGACTGCTATAGCTAAGACCTAAAGAGCCAACTGTTGAGAATAAAAAGAACAAAATTACTGTCTCCCTTAAGTTTGTCTTGCCTTAATTCAGAGAGATATTTTAAAAATCTATTGCTATTTTAATGAAATTTGTACTAGGAAGAGAGAAGTTCATTTGGTTTCCTTTGTTAATAAAATACTACTGACATCCATATTTGGTATTCTGGATTACATACTGTAAGAACATTGTTTTTCCTTTTGCACCAGAAAGAAATGAACAAACATTATTCAGTTGCAAACCATCCTCATACATTTTGTACTAGACACTTGCTGTATAAGAAAATAACCAAAAAGGCTCAAAGATACCTCCTGTGGCCTTTCAATCTTGGCCATGTATTTTTTGGCTGCTTCAGTAGCATCGTTCACTTGCATTTCCAGAGCTGCATGAGATGCCATCTCTTTTGCCAACTGATTAAGAAGGGTAATAGTACGCCTCAATACACTGGTGAAGAAACACAGTGAACAGCATAGTAACACACAGCACAGAACAAAACCAAACAAAACTCCCACCCCTTTTCTTTCTCTGTATTAGATGTGAAAACAAAATCATAAAAGGATTGTTTAAGCACACAAAGAGAAACATCCAGGCTCATCAATGACAAATATCAGCAAAATAGAGACTGAAGAGATATTCATCCATCAAAAAAAAAAAAAAAATCAACTAATTTTGACCCAATGCAGAACCCCCCTCCTTCCAAAAATCCACAGCCACTGAAGGTTCAGAGGCCTATTTGCTTAAAGGCTGACATGCTCTTACATAACCATCCTTTTAAAGATGACGGATCTCTGAATACAAGACCCAAGCAACACATTATGGTAATGAGTACAATGCAAAACCAATCCCCCCAACCCAAATAATCACCCTGCAACTTTATAAAAGGCCTTACAAGAATAAAATTAACAACGTGAACATATTAATCTTCAAAGTACTCTGTCAATACCATATAAATCATAACATACATCAATGTCAGCACTCATAGAGCACTTCAAATCTAAGCTTTACAAATACCTCATTTGATTAGATCTAGGGATTGCCTCTTTGCATTGCTGCTTTCATTATTCACCTTGGAGTCTTTCAAAGCAGTATGTTGCTGAATCAAGTAAAGGCCAAAGCAACACTGATTAATTCTTGTACTATAACTATGCAGCTGCTCTTCAAAAGATATTTGAAAATCCAAGTAATTGGCTTTTTCTAACTGAAAACATATTAATAGAACTTCTTACTTTCAAGGTAAGCCCTCCCTGCCCTGCTTTTTCATTGAAAGCTCCTATTCTTTTTTTGATTTTAATAAAAAAGGTCCCCATGTCACTACTTTTCTACGGGTTAGCATGTTTGACTACTGCTTACTGATTTACAGATTCAGCAGTTGGGAGTCAGTAAAACATCACTGGTAAAACAGAATCGGAGCATCACATGTAGGTTGAAAGGGGCTTCCAAAGTTCATGTTCAAGCTCCTGTCCAAAGCAGGGACAAGTTGAGAAGATTGCTCAGAGGCTTGTCTAGTTGAGTTCCCATTGTCTTAAATGATGGGATACCCCACCATCTTTCACAGTCCTTGTTCCAGTGTTTGACTGCTCTTGACAGCAGAAGTACTTTTTACCACAAGTTGAGATTTCTCAGATTCCTGGTCTGTTGCCTCTTGTCATTCCTGTGTGGATCCACTGAGAAAAGCTAGCACCATCTTCTCTACATCTTACCACTAGACAGCTGTAGAAGGCAATAGATCTCTCCTTTAATGCCTCTTTTTCTGGCTGAAACCAAGTTCCCTCATCCTCTCCTTACAGGTCATATGTTTCAGCCACAACCTTCTCAGTACCCCGCTGCAATAATCCAGTGTTTCGGGAAACCAAAACCAGACACCTTCCTGCAGCACCTTATGTGCCAGATACAGGGGAACAACCACTTCTCTTGACCTGCTGATTTCACCCTTGCTATTGAAGCTCGATACATGACTGACTGCCTGCCAGGATACCCAGATCCTTTTCTACAAAGCTGCTTTTTACCCAATCAGCCAGCCTGGGTGCTGTACACGATTGTCTTATAAGATGTCAGAGTATGCATTTGCCTTTGTTGAAGTTAAGATTTCTGGCAGCACATTTCTCCAATTTGTCTAGCTCCCTCTGAATAGCAGCCCTGCCCTTCAAGATATCAACCATTGATTTGGTAGTCTGCAGCTTGTTGACAGCACATTCAATCTCATGATCCATGCTGTTAATAAGGACAAAAATAGTACTGAACCCAGTATAAATCCCTGAGGGCCACTAGCTGAAATTTGCATTATTATCATACTTTGAGCCCAAAGGCCCAGGAATTTTTCCATCCACTTCTTTCTCCACTTCTCCAGCCCCTACCCCTCCACACGTAGACTATTAGGATATGACAAGAGACTATGACAAAGGCTCTGCTAAAGGCACACAATGTCCACTGCTCTGCCATTTATCCATATACCCAAACATCTCATTGCAGAGACCAACACGGATGATCAGGTATGATCCACCCCTCAGTAAACCTGCTGGCTGTTTCAAGTCATTGTATCTTTCATGTCCCTGAAAGTGGCTTTGAGTAAGATTTGCCCCATCATTTACCCAGAGAGGTGAGGCAGATTACTCCCTAGTTCCCTACATCCTCCTTTCCTGGTTTTTGTCCTTCTTGAAGACAGCTGCGATGTTTGCCATCTTGCAACCACCAGGATCTTCCCCTTGATCACCACAATCTGTCAAAGATGACAGATTACAGCCTTGCAATGACATTCACTGATTCCCACTGCCTGCACTGGGATGCATCCCATCCTAGAATACCATGGATTTGTACATGTCCAATCTGCTTAAGTACTCCTTAGCTGCATCTTCTGCTACTGTGGGTAATGTTGCATTCCCCACCAACTCTCCTGGAAGGCTCAGAGAATTGGCAGGCCAAACAGCAGACCTTACTAACGAGAAACAATGTAATGTAAGCTGGCAATGAGACACTCTATGTCTCATTCTTCTCCATAACCTTTGTCCTCTGGTCTCCTGCCTCAGTGAGCACTGGCCCATGTTTTTGTTTTCAGTCCTTCTTATTCCTCTCTGGTTCAGCAAGGGTAAGAAAGGGCCAGACAAGACTTAGCAAACTCTCCAGGATATCAAGTCAGATTAGCAGATGGGCTGCCTCTGTCCTACCCAGTGAACAGTCTCTGGTAACCATGATATTCCTCTGTCCAAACAGTTAGGTGGATGAAGTCTCAGCTGGTCCAAATACCTCCACTGATAGGAAGTAATTTTCCTTGCCTGTACTCAGTGTTCTACAACTGCTGAACTACAGAGAGAGAACGGCTTTTGTTGTGTTGCCAGAATGACAAGCTTCCAGCCTCCATTTTGGGAAACTCCTTCTATCACTTCTGGAATTCTCCTATTGGCTGATACACTGAAATAAACCAAAACTGACCCAAAGGGGGTATCCAAATACCCACTCACACCTACATGCTGTTTCAACTTGGTTGGGCAATTATAGTAGCAGTATAGGATAAAGCAACCCAAGGAACACTCTTCCCCCTTTTCTCTGACAGATATACTTTTTGATGGATCAACAAAACAGCTCTATTAAGAAAAGCCCTTTAGTATAGCCACTAATATATGAATATTTATTTCTTCTAAATCTTGGTGAAAGGCTGGTAACCAATAACAGCCTTAAGCCTTCTGAAGCAGAGCTTTTATCCACAAAAAAAAAAATTAATTTATTTGGGCCACCTGACAAGTTTTCTTCATTGAAAACCAAATGGGAGCAAGATCCTGGAGGACCAGCTTCCAACTCTTGTGTAGGACACAATCCAGCTATTCCTTTCTTCAAGCAGAGATCACAGATTTGTGCATATTTACTTAACCTTTCTGAAGGAAGCCAGAGAACACGATGCATTCATCACTGTTGTGCAAAGCTACACACAAATTTGTTTTTTTGAAAGCTTCCCTGGTTAAGTTTTATATGATTTTTTCCCTGACACTTCTTTCCATACAATGCTCCTCAATGACCAGCTAAAAAGGCCATACATCACTCCAAGGTGAATAAGCTTGTTGTAAGTCTCTATGATTCCAGGCTTTCCTTGTTCTGTGTTCCTCCTGCATATCTAGGCAATATCACACAGCTCACTGAAGAAATGCAGAAAAGGAGCAGCATTCTTTGCCCAGTGTCACCATACAAACATATAAACAGAAAATCGTTTTAGAACCATAGAAAAGTTAGGGTTGGAAAGGACATGAAGACCATCTAGCTTCAACACCCCCGCCACAGGCAGGGACACCTTACACTCAAGTATGTCACCCAAGGCTCTGTCCAACCTGGCCTTGAACACCGCCAGTGATGGAGCACTCACAACATCCCTGGGCAACCCATTCCAGTGCTTCACCACCCGTAAGAACTTCTTCCTTACATCCTATCTAAACTTCCCCTGTTTAAGTTTGAACCTGTTACCCTGTGTCCTTATTACTACAGTCCCTAATGAAGAGTCCCTCCCCAGCATCCTTATAAGCCCCTTCAGATACTGGAAGGCTGCTATGGGGTCTCCACGCAGCCTTTTCTTCTCCAGGCTGAACTGCCCCAACTTTCTCAGCCTATCTTCACATAGGAGGTGCTCCAGTCCCCTGATCATCCTCGTGGCCCTCCTCTGGACTTGTTCCATGTCCTTTTTATGTTGAGGATACCAGAACTGCACACAATGCTCCAAGTGAGGTCTCAGGAGAGCAGAGTAGAGGGGCAGGATCATCTCCTTCAACCTGCTGGTCATGCTCCTTTTGATGCAGCCCAGGATATGGTTGGCTTTCTGAGTTGCGAGTGCACACTGAAGCTGGCTCATGTTCATTTTCTCATTGACCAACACCCCTAAGTCCTTCTCCACAAGGCTGCTCTGAATTTCTTCTCTGCCCAACCTGGATCTCTGCCTGGGATTGCTCCAAGCCAGGTGTAGGACCTTGCACTTGGCACGGTTAAACTTCATAAGGCTGGCATCAGCCCACCTCACAAGTGTCAAGGTCCCTCTGGATGTCATTCCTTCCCTCCAGCGTTTCAACCGAACCACAGAGCTTGGTGTCATCGGCAAACTTGCTGAGGGTGCACTCAATAGCACTGTCCATGTCACAGACAAAGATGTTGAACAAGACCGGTCCCAACACTGATCCCTGAGGGGCATCACTCATTACTGGTCTCCAGCTGGACATTGAGCCACTGAGCACAACTCTGCGTGTGGCCATCCAGCCAGTTCTTTACCCACTGAGTGGTCCATCTGTCAAGCTGATGTCTCTCCAACTTAGAGACAAGGATGTCATGTGGGACAGTGTTGAATGCTTTGCACAAGTTCAGGTAAATGACATCAACTGCTCTACTCCCGTCCACCAGTTCCGTAGCCCTATCATAATAGGCCACCAAATTGGTCAGATTTCCCCTTAGCGAAGCCATGCTGGCTGTCACCAGCCACCTTGTTTTTCATGTGCCTCAGCATGCCTTCCAGGAGAATCCGCTCCAAGATTTTGCCAAGCACAGAGGTGAGGCTGACTGGTCTGTAGTTCCCCAGCTCATCAATTTTTCCTGTCTTGAAAATGGGGGTTATATTTCCCTTTTTCCAGTCACCTGGAACATCACCTGACTGCCATGACTTTTCAAATATGATGGGCAGTGGCTTAGCAACTTCATTCGCCAGCTCCTTAGGACCCGCTGATGGATTTCATCAGGTCCCATGGACTTGTGCATGTTCAGGTCCTTAAGATAGTCTCAGACCAGATCCTCTCCTAGACTGGGCCCAAGGTCTTCATTCTCAGAGTCTCCGTGTCTGCCTTCCAAGACTTGGGGGGGTGTGGTGAGAGCGTTTGCCAGTGAAGACTGAGGCAAAGAAGTCATTAAGAATCTCAGCCTTCTCCAAATCTAGGGTGGCCAGTTCTCCCGATAGCTTCCAGAGAGGGCCTACTTTGTCCTGAGTCTGTCTTTTATTTGAAATGTAGCTATAGAATCCCTTCCTTTTATCTTTCACATCCCTAGCCAAGTTTAATTCTAACTGGGCCAAATGTCTGCTTCCATTCATTCACATTAGTAAATGAATACTGCCCAACTAGCTCATGGACTCCTTGCCCAACTGAGATCTTCAGGTTGTGGTGCCTATTGTGAAGATTCACAGGCAGTCTTGGCTGCTCCTGCTGGGCAGTACAGAACCATCCTTTCTGTTACCCCATTTGATTAGCCGTATTTAAAAATCCTGAAAGGGATACTGCGATTAAGATCATGATATCATAGCAGGCAGCTGTCACAAAACATTTGAACTGAAATAATATATGAAACTTTCCTCAGAAGCTGGAACATTACCCTGCAGTTCCTAACTTCAAGCTTTAGACAAAGTGGTTCAAGTCAGACTCAAACTTTGCTTCCTAATTTGCAACACATTACGATTGTTTAAAAAAATGTTTTAGTTTTTGAGGGTTTTTTTATTCCAGTTTTCCACATTCAAAACAAACAAAACATAGGGCGTAAGTTTAAGGAAGGAAATTTGTATTCCCTGAAGAAGCTTCTCCTGCAAAATACATGTTTTCTCAAGCATTAAAAATGTTTCTTCCCATGTGTTGCTCACATATTCTTCCAATCTTAAAACATTTGTAAATATAATTTTCCCTGCACTTATATGCCTCACAGCCAATCTGCTCACACTTAATTCTTTAATCTCTTGAAACTGATCTTCCAATCTTTTTTTTATTGTTGCATTACTTTCTGTGACTGTTCCTTCAAGAAACACGCTATGCAGAAATCAGACAAACATTATACTTACAGCCAAAGAAACAAGGAAAAACCTGAGAGATAGAGGTTTCTTTGGGACCGGAAGAGTTTCATCTGAATATGATCAAAGGCACTGGAATTGACATTTGCAGCCTTTTCATTCACATGAACTGCTGAGTACTTCTTGACTTCTCTAATAGCATCTGCAAACAAAAACAATTTGTTCTTACTCACATCTGTGGGAAATCATGCATGATAAACCAGACATAGTACTGGAAATATGTATTTGGACTTTCTGCTCAGCAAACAGGTGCAAGACAAATAGTGACATCACTTATGTTACCCATACGTTTTAAAGATATATTGTTTTATAAAGATCTAACACATTTCCACAGATAACGCTGAACCCCTGACCAAACCATGCTTGAACAGTCATTTCCAACACTTGCACCCAGTCACCAGGGATCAGGTCAAAGCAACAGGCTCCACAAATGTTACCAAAGACCCTGCAGTCTCAAAATGTTACTGCTGACAATTGAATTAAAATCCAGTTAGTGAATGAAGAGTGAGAAAACAGAAAGGATAAAGAAGAGATGTCTTCTGAAGTATTCACCTCATATGGAATTTAGAAAAGCACATACTTTAGTAATGACAGAAGTGCCTATGCTTGAATCATGGAGGGAAAAAATTATTTCTAATACCCATCCAAATAGGAACTACTACAGTAACAGTGTTGAACATGAACAGAAAAGAGGGGATAACCTACACCTCAGCTTTCCTTCATCTGCCTTTCATCCATCTCTCAGTTTCTTTTCATCTATCATATACTCCTGACAGTTCTGCGGAAGGGCCAATACACTGCCAACATTTTTGAAAGGACAAAATAATTAATTAGGACTTACATCCGTATGAAACTGAAACCTATTTATAAGTTCCTATTACGACCTATAAATGTAAAGTCATCATATACATAATTAAGTCAAATGCAATACCTAAAGTCTCTTCCTACACATCAACAAAAAGTTATATTTCATGACACATCATCAGTTCTTACAGCATATGGTCATCATTCAAGCTCCAGATCCACTAAAGCTTTACTCCTGTTTGATAGACTTTATCATCTACTTGTAACAAATGAAGCAAACAGCTGTTTTGTAGCTATGCTAAGCAAAAGTAGTCAGAAAGCCCAGTGCTGTGATATATTCCTCTTATGTTCTATTTCAGCAGCAATCAAGAGAAAGAGTGCCATCTACTGCATCCTACACAGCTCAACTAATTCTGTTTCTCAAACATTTCAAGTTCATGTACTTGGGTGTGAAAGAGAAACCGAGCAGCAACCTAGACCAAGCTCCATTTTTCCTCCTCAGTCACTACTATATTAGTACTGCATTTGGACTCCCAACATGATGCAGTCTAAGCCCTCTCCTCCTTCATTCTATTGTAGAACTATGAAACAAATTAGATTATTTAGATTTCAATTCTTTCAATTAATCTACTGCCATGGACTCCATATACCATTTCCCTCACCCCCCCCATTAAGAAATTATTGAACACTTACCAAGAAACAAGACGATCAGTAAAACTATTATTGTAAGGAACATCTTGTTCCAAAAAACTGCCACTTTGCTCCATAGAGGAATCATAAAAATCTTCTGCCATCTGTAAAATAGCATTGTGTTATTCAATAATTAAGCATTAAAAAAAGGCATAACAACCTCATAGAAGAGAGCTTTATTATTGATACGAGGCTTACGTAAGGTCTCTAAAAAGCTGCATTAATTGCAACATAATTCAGGTATACATAACACTTCCAACAATCCAACTTGCCTGTCTTTTTTTTTTGCTGTCAATACAAGTAAAGACAGATGGTTCAACTTGAAAACTTTTCGCATGATAGCAGGTACTCTCCAGGTGTGTTTTATTTTAGCTTTTACTTTGGCTAGCTTACTTTGTGTTCAGTCCTGAACACAAACTCAGCACAATAAATTCAGGGGTGGGGTAAAGATGTAAAACCCATTCCATTATTTTTATTTTTGTCCACTTACACCCCTTGCTGCCAAACAAAATAAAAACCTTTCAGAAATTAAGATAATCTCTACCAGCCTTCTTCAGAAGACTTATTTTTCACACTTATGAGTCTGCATAATTAGAAAGTACACGGTTTGTTACTACATTCTATCTTGCAAATGATAACAAAAGGACAACTCATGTTTATGTTTTGTCAAGGGTTAAAACCTCTTTCAAGAGCATAAATTTGTTGGCTAGAGAAGCAATTTCAGAGACCCATTGGTGGTGAAGACCATTTTGTTGTTTATACAATCGCCTATTCAGTATTCCTGCACAGAGGGCTCTGCAAGAATTCACACTTGGGAGTACAAAAAAAAAACCACATGTGATGTGCTCAAACGAACTGACACTCACAGAGACAACAGAACCCCTGCTTGTCCTTTGCTGCAGGTTAGAACCAGTGCTACTGCACAAGTGAAGTAATACCTAATTATGCCACTGGGGGTATAAAGCACGCTTGCTAGTCACCATCTTGATTATTCTAGGTAAAATTTCCAACTGTTGTTAAGAGTATTTACATTTTCCTGAGACTCTTACAATTCATCCTTCAACAAAGCAGTTTCAAACCTAGTGTGAACTTGAGTTACACCACTGAATCATCTCCAATGGTTCCTTCTGGTTCTGTACCAGAAAGAAAGTGTTTAGCATTGTATGCGCAAAAACCCCTTTTAAATATTTTTGTATCATCTGAATTCCTTACAGCAGACAGCCATGGTTTGTGTCAACAAAAAAGCTTACCTTAATTAAGGCAAGCTACAACTCAAACAAAGCTAACCTGCTAAGTCTTCAAACATGTAATTCTCCAAGTTTCATATCAACCAACCTCCACTTAGGAAGTGATCTTCTAAGGTATTATCTTAGGCCAACTACACAGCCAAGTTATATTCAAGCTAGAAAAAAAAAAAAAAAAGTATCTCTAATTCAAAGTCTTCCTATGTTACATTTTTACACTTATTTTTCCTCAATAAGTGTTGGCATTCATTTTACCAACATTCCCATTTCCTTTGGCGACAGAAGTCACATAAATATAATCCTCCAAATTACAATACTGGCCACAACTAAAGATGTACTGCATCTGTCATTACAGTTCTGTCTTTCTGCTTACTTGCATTTTTCTATTGTCAATTTAGTTATTCCCCAGGAACTTAAAAGCTTGTTAGCAAATTCAGAAATGAGTTTAACACTCAAAAAACGTGCAGGCACAAAGGAGGCAAACAGCCTGTTTGAAGACTGACAAGCAAGTAACTTAAAATTTCAGAGAACAGCAGCTTCATGCCTGTCTTTAATTGTACATGTTTTTACCACTGACAGAACCAGCTCCCAGACCACTAAGAACCGTTGCCCTCCGGCACTGTCAGAGCAGCCAAATCTAATCTATAACCACACAAGTTTCCTACAACAGTTTTATTAAGAAGGTAATTGCACGTCACAAACGATTTCTCTCTTTCAGAAACCACTGTTCAAAGGAAGAGCTGAATGCTATAAACCAAGCACAAAAATCTATCCTTCGTATAAAATTAAAAATACTATGTTTAGTGTTTGAATAGATTTTGGTACACTTCAGGTTATGAATTTGCTTTTCAGACACAGACTAGATTCAAGCTCTGTTTATGACACAAGTGAAGCCAATACTCCCAATATACACTCCACATGTGTCATCAGCCTGCAGAAATTCTTGCAGCTTGTTGCCTCACATAAGCCATTAATAATCTGATGATTACAACTCCCAAAATATTTCTCACTTGTTACATACAGTTGCACTTTCGATTAGAAAGCAACAGAAAATACCAGAACTCAATAAGCTATGTTGAAATGCTGAGGCTTTTCCAAGTCAGCTTGTAAAAAACAAAGGTTAGTTTAGATTTTAGAACAGCTTCAAATTCTAAAGTTGAGGAAACATGATAGGAAACATGATTAATCATTGGTATCAGCTGTGGAGGATCCAACCATTCAGACTCTCCCAGCAAGGGAGAGTTATGTAGTTAAATTCAGACTCTCCACAGCAAGGCTTTGTTCCAGGTTTTGGTCCTGAAGGTATTACAGTAAAAGATATATTTTTCATCCTAAATACGAATTTAAACATGCAAGAAGCAAACATATAAAGGTTTTTTGCACTACACAAGGTAGATTTTTTTTTAAAGAAGCTTTAAGTTTTGTTGGTTTTTTTTTTTTTTTTTTTTAAGATTTACTAATCTTCTGGAAAGAAATCAACCATTTCTCTTGCATCTTGCAGAGAAGCTAGCTTTTTTTTCCCTATACAGAAATAAAAGAAACATTACCAAATTTCAAGAGCTATTTACAGGAAACAAGGTAATGCTCTAAGCTAAGCCTTTGCATACAATAAGAGCAACTAACACATTTTGTTTCTTTCCCTTAGTAAGAGCATTTATTTTACAAGGATGAATAATTTTTATTAGTGTTTGTGTCATGTTCCACAAATGTTCCCTTATTGAGCTGCATATAAGCTTAGAGGCCTTTATTTCAGTACTGCTGAACCTTTTGCATCAAGCTGAAGTCCATGTTTTTTTAAAAAAGTGACCTCAAGTTTCCTACTGCCCTTACACTCTATATGTGGCTAGCTCTGAATATCAGATATCTCTTCAGCACCCACAGTGCCTAGCATATACCACAAGGCTGCAAAGCTGCGCCTCAAAGACTTGACAAACAACTCCTGGAAAAGCCATGCTGTACCCTCATTTCTTGCTGAGCTCGCAGCATGGGAAGCCAGATGTGCTGTACGCTGACTGCTCCAAAAACCCCGGAGAGAGGAGGTCTCACTTTGCTGATGCAAGCAATGGGGCTCATCCTGGGCACCCTGGCTGCTGTTGGGATGAATCAGCAGTGTGTAAGAAACAAACACCACTCTTCAAAAGAGGCTTACGGCTCTGAGACTCCAGATGCTCAAGTCCCAAACAGCATTTCTTCAGCTCAGGTAACAACTAGTATAAAGAGCAGCAAAGCTCTGTGTTTATAACAATAAAAGTGTAAACCAGACCCAAGCCGGTGAGAAAACAAGGCTGAGGTTTCCAGCACACTTAAGTCCTACCTCAGCGGAGAAATAAACGGCAGGCACAGCACCAGGATCACTCCTATTTCACCGTACAGGATAGTGGCAACTGCCGTCCACTGGAAAGTCATGGTCCCGTGGCCTGCGGAGGAAGAGACGGCTCAGGCGGGCTCTGACACCCCACCGCCGGCAGCACCTCCGCGCCTCGCATTGGGCCACGAAGTTTCAAAGGGAAACATCTCAATGTAACATAACCGCAGGCTGGGGGGTGTGTGAGTGCCCCTGCACCGACTGTCCGTCCCCAACCAGCCCCCGGACCAGAGCCCCTCCACCTGCCAGGGAGCTGGGGTCCTCACCGCTACCGCTACCATCACCACCGCAGCCGCCGCAGCACTCGGTGCAGCCCCACTCGAAGAGACTGCGGTTCCCCTGCGCTGCAGGCCGACGGCTCCCTCCCGCCGCGCCCGTTCCCCCCTGCACAGCCGCGGAGATGAGACCTGGCCCGCCCCAGGCCCATCCCTTGCCCTCTCACGGCGGCACGGCCTTCGCAACCACCTCTGCGCCGGCGCCCGGTTGAGCCTGACGGCGAAAAGTCGCTAAGTGGCGGGGATCGTAGCCTCGCCCAGGAAAGCGGGCCCGACGTAGCAAAGAGTGGGTTGGACGTTCTCGCCCGCGCTGTCGGGAGGTGGCGACACTCGGAGAATGTGGGGCGGGCCGGGACTGAATGACACGGCGGCCGGAAGGGCGGGACCGAGCGGGGCGGAGCGGGCCGAGGGGGTCGTGTCTCACCTGAGGAAGGTGCGGGCGGGCTCTTCCCGATCGGTCCGGAGGTCGTTCTTGGCCGGCGGTCTTCTCGGCTGTTCGTGCTCTGGCAGGGTCTGAGGCAAAGCTTGGACTGAAGACCGAGCCTGACTGACTCTGTTAAGGACCACTCTTCTGTTGGAAAATGCAGGGTCCTCCACGTTGAAAAAAGTTAAGTACCTTTTTCACACTGAGGGAATGGTTGTAAGCGTATTGCTCTGGGGTCTTGCTGCAGTCATCCCACTGCTCAATGACCTGAGCTTATTCGATCAGAGACTTCAGCTCAGCTCGTTTCTCAAGTTCAACTTAAGCATTGTGTATGTCTGCCTGTCCATCTCCCCCTCTATGCATTATGATACCATAATGTATTAAGATCCCATAAATCTGTTTTATCCAGGAAAATAAGTCCAGTACTCATAAAGACACCATAAATAAACAAATAACAGTCTCCAGTGCTGTCAAACAGGCATGTTTGGACCTCATGAATAAACCAGTATTAACTCAGAAAATCCTGTTCTATCCCACTGTCCTGTGTGGCGATTTTTACCAGCACAGCGAGGCTCCAAGAACATTATTTCCATAGCTTGTTACCTATTTTCCCATTTCTTGACCATCTCTTTTGCTACCCTTATAACTCCTGTTCTTTGCCCCTGTATAATCCCTTCCTAATCACTTTTCATTGTTGTTCCTAGTTCTGCTGTATCTGTACTTACACTCAGTATTCCTGATATCATTATTTGGGCAGTCTTGGCCTCACGTGGCGTTACCGAGGTACTGATACAGTTACTGGGCACTCTTGGCCCTGTGAGTTTTTAGTTAAGAAAGGACCCACAAAACTACTCCAGTTGCCTGTGTAGTTCAGTTTCCGTTGTTCAGTTGTTATCTAATTCATCCTTAACCTCTGCTGAAATCCAGCCATGCCTCCTTGAGCTATCTGCATCTTACACCAGCTGCTTACACTGCTGCATGTCACATCTGGCAGTTCCATGTGTCATTCAGTGTTCCGTGCCCTGATCAGTTAGCACTGGCCAGGGCCCACCCAGCAGCTTACTTGGCTGCCTGCAGTCCTAACAGATCCTGATGTGCTGCATGTGGAAGAGGTTACTTGTCTAGCCTGGCATCACCAGCCCTCTTGACACAGCTACTCGCTTTTGGGAATGCTGTCCCAATTAATTTCCATCAAAATGAGACAGATTAAATGCTATTAATTGTAGTTCTTTGTTACTGTAATCCATTGGAGCTGACACAGGATAGGAAGTTCTTGCATAAGCAGTTTTGAGCAGAGCTGTTTGCAGCTGCTCACAATCTGAAATTGTTTACACTAAAATTTCACAGGTCTGTGGCCTAGGGATGGAGCCAGTGTGTTAACATTTTCCTAGCTGCCGCCAAGCAATGTCTGGATAAAAGGTTATATCCCAAGTAATTTTTTATGCATAGCAAGTATTGGAGAGTGACACAGTGATACAGCCAGCTATTTCTATCCAATCCACACAGTGGAAACAGCTTGGGTTTTATGAAGTATTTCTAACATGTTTTCATAAACATATTTCATCAGAAGTATAGACAAAACATAACCTCTTAGTATGTCCTGGTTATTACATTTTAGCTATTGGCCTACAGCCATTATACTTAAGCTGTTAAAACGTTATTAAATACTTTCTGTCCTTTAATTCCGGAGCAGTTCCCATTTCTGAGTTGCTTACCTCTTACTAGCACTGTAAGTTGCTCTCGCAGCAGCCTAGCCTCATACTGGTAGGAAAATATTTGCACATCCCTGCTGCCAGAGACTGCTTTTTCAGTTTAGGGGCTTTGTAAAATCTCAGATTCACTCTACAGTGACTGCTGTGCACTTCCACTGCAGCTGGTGCATGTTCCCCACCAACCTGGAGTGAGATCTGAGGAACAGAGAGAAACCTCCTGCAAGCATCAGTGAGACCTCCCTTCTCCTGTTGAGTGCATTCTGCCATTTCTGGAAGGTATTCTAACTGAACCTGTACAAGTCTGAGCTGTCGATCTAAGGCTGCCTATCGTACCGTATGATAAATATGACATACAACATATATAATGTCTGTCTGCTTTGGAAAAAAAAAAATTAGGACATTACAGCTATAAGAAATAACTTTTTCTCCCACCAGTAATGTCACAAGGTACTCAGAAGTAGAAATACAAAACGCCTGTGTCTTAGCAGCTGGTTAGAGGACAGAAATCTGACTAATCCTCTGCTGAAGCAAAGGCAAAGTTCAAAGTTGTTCCATTCTAGTTTGTCTTGTATGACAGCTTGTGTGGCTTGTATAACATTATCACACACTGCATTAACCCAAGACAGAGAAGACAGCTATGAAACAACTTACCAGTAAGGAATAGAGAAAATGGTATTGTATGGGCTGTGTGAGGGATTACTGCAGTTGGGTAAAAGTCACAAGCAAGCAGATATTACAAGAATATGGCACTGCTGTGCAGGGTGGCAGAGGACCTAAAATATGAAACTAAACTTTGTATCTAATCTTACTTGCAGAAAAACTTTTAAAAAATTGAAAATTAGAAAATAGACTGAGATTTAAAAATTAGAAAAAGACTAAGTACCAGGTGAAATTGTAACTAACATATACAAAGCAAGTGTTGAGGACCATCTTAAGAACACAATGCAGCTGCATATGCGAGGCTAGCCACAAAGTGTTGGGGTAAACGGACCAAGGAGAAAAATAGTGTTTGCTCCTCATAGACTGCTTCAAACAGGAAGTTCTGGGAGCAGAAGATATTTTGTGCTTAACCCCTATGTAGTCCTAAAAGGAAACAGACTGCAAGAGCCATGATTGCTTAAGCAGCAACATAGATTGCTGCATCTAAAACAGGCATCAGCTAGAAACAGTAGAAGGAAATGGTTACAAAAAATGGTGACTGAGTAACCTGTAGAGGAATATTTGTGTGGTGGATTTTTATTGGTTGCCATAACACCCTTGTAAGCTTAAAATATATAATCAAGTCACTTTGTTAAATAAATGATTCTGTGCTGCCATGGAGTCTGTGTCATCATACACCACAGGGAAGGAATCTATGTAGTGGCCTTAACTGGGGATGAGGATTTTCCCATATTCAAATGGCTTATAATGAAAAATATGACCACAGAATCATAGAACAGTTAGGGTTGGAAAGGACCTTAAAATCACCTAGTTCCAACCTCCCTGCCATATTCTAGAACAGTGCTGGGAATTAAACGGCTAACTTCCATCTTTAGCAATTTATGTATATTAGAACAGTATGGCTGGTCAGAGTACAGCTATAAACTCCAATTTTGCCACTTATTCCACATCAGTAGAGTGGAGTGTGTTCAGATGTATACAACATTCACAAGGGAATAAGGCTTAAAATTAATTTCATTCTTAGAAAGGGATGATAAACTTCTGTGGACTTTTATGGTGCATAACTTGCCAGATAAAGCATTCTTTAATTATTAGCAATATTAACAGCAACCTAGATCTTGTACTTCAGGCAGAAATCTCTATGATTGATCTCACACAGGCACAACAACTGCTGCCTTCAAAATCATTAAGTATTCAACTCCTAAATAGGTCAAGGTATTTCAAGTCCTCTAAAATTTGTATTCTCCCCTAAAAAGAAAAAAACCAAACCAAAACAAAAAAACACATTGCATTTGTGTTATTTGATTATAATAAATAACTTTTTTCTTCTCTGCTCCTTGTGGCTAATGGGACAAGTAACTGTTGCTTGTCAAATCATAAAATCTTAAGGAAATGCTAACACAGGGCTTGTTTAGTACTTTCACTAATCCCTTTCTTCTACGTTTCAGTTGTATGATTTTACTTTTTGATTTTGATGCAGAAGGCTGGAGGCATTTTCAGAACTGAGGAGAACTGAGTATTGCACTGTAGTTGAATGAACTTGAGGCTGGAAACTGAGCAGTACTAAATACTATGTCATGCATTTGGGAAATAAGAACTTTTGTAGTACAACAGGGAGCTCAGAAATTACATGATGAATATTAGTCAAGGAAAAGTGAGGCATCAGAAAGAGAAGTATTAACTGCAGAAGACATTGCTGGGGTTTTTTCCTGGAATACAACATATAATTGCGCTCATCCAATGTCAACAAAAAAATTACAATCCAGAAGGGTGACAAAAACAGTTGTCTGAAGGAACGAACAACCTATTGAACCAAAAAAGGTTGCAGAGATTATAAAAAATGATTTTTCATGCAACTGAATTAAAAATTTGCAAGTATTTTGATATCTAAATGATTTGGGGAATATCAACAAAAGCAAACTCCCCTCCCCCAGGTTGTCATAATTTATAGTGTAATAAAAAATAAGTACAATTGTATAGAAAATGGAGTAATTTATTTAGAAAATTTAGAACTATTCACTTGTATATTCACAGAAGTCTCAGAGGCAGAAAATGAAGCAATTTCTGGGATGAATTTCTGTGTTAACTTTGAAAGGAAACAAATTATTTGATTACAAATTACAGATCTGTGAAATTTCCCTTGCAGAACAAGTGCAGCTGGTGTGTAATGTTATTATCTTATTCTAAGTTTCAGTATTTCCCTCCTATACAAAGATCCAAAGCCAAGTGGCTGTCATGCTTTGATAAGCAACATACTAGCAGGCATAAAGGACTGCAAGAGCCTCACTGAGAAAATCTGTTCACTTTTCTGTGACCTATAAAATTCTGTTTTGGTAGATGACAAGGATTTAATATTTTATATAATCATTATTTAATAAATAAAAAACTAAATTTAGTTTGAACTTTCAAGTCTTCTGCAAAAGCAACGTCTAATTTAAAAGAGGATACTGTGCTGGGCTTCAAGGCCTCAGAGTCTTTTAAGCTTGAAACATCTCTTCAGATTTAAAAGTACAGTTTAGTCAGCTGAGGTAAAAAACTTCTATAACTGCTCCCTTTGTAGTCTTTTGGTTTGAAATTCTTGGTATTATCTATAAGTAGTTCTTCTGATTTTATGAGGTTTTATGTAAAAAAGGCCCTAGTTTTGCAAACACTGCTATATACAATTTTTTGGTGAAAAAATAAATTAAAATTACTGGAGTCTTACAATAATCAATCTGTATCGTAGTGCATTGGAAAGAGAATTCCACATTTGTGCAGTCCGGACTATTTTCTAGAGTGAAAAATGCTGACATAAAAATATAAAGTATCACGTTGATCACAATGTTATGCTGCGCTGAAAATAGTATAGGAATGTGACTAAAAAATAGAAACAATTAAAAATTTAACAATGTATCGATAATTGCAAAAATACAAGTTCATACAGAACTAAAATACTTTCTGTTATCACAAACCATAATAGTCATTCAGATAATCTAGTACTGCTGAAGTACTTGATAAAACATTAAAAATTTTCTTTTCTTGCTTTGAAGTTATGCGTTCCATCATGTACATTAAGTGATGGTGAAAACATGTAAAAGGAGTTCCAAGTTCAAGAGCAATGTCAACCCAGTCCTGGATGCACTTCAAAGGTGTCTCTTCATATCCTGCAAACATTGCTGGATTTGCTAAGAGTCCTCTAGCCACCATTACACCTTGAAATTGGAAATCAAAGCAGTAAGTTACAGTAAATTTTACATTAAATCTTTCTGTAGGTTTTTTATAGCATCCCCTTAGGACAACCACCCAAAATTTATAGGCAAGTAATGGGAGAACAACAGGGATGGGTAATATAGCTGTACTGGAGAAACACATTTAACAATCTAAACCTCAGAGTACCTACAACACCTGTCAACACATTCCACTTGATGATGTCTCCAGATGGATCTCTCCAGAATTGTGAAATGAAGCTCAGGACACAGGAGCCTTGCTTCCCTACTTTTGAAACTGCAACACAATTGTATTTTGATTATGTTTGCTACACATACACAAACTTGCCTTTTTAACATAATGTTAAAATGGAGAGATGCAAGATTAGTAGTAGGCTAAGTTTAGTTATTTTAGTGCAACTTTGCTGATTTTGCTGACCTATAATCCTTGTTCCAGTAAGAGCTTGATGTCTCAATTATATAAATCTCAGGGTTCTTGATCTGCAGTAATTCTTTCTGAGCAAGCCAGTGTATTTGCAACTGTAATTCCAGATTGTCAGATAAACCCATGCAAGTTCTATTGTGATTTTTCTGTGATCAAGGGATTCTGTTTTCCTGCACTGTCAACACACAACCTATCACACTTAGACTTTTCTTAAAAGAGAAGAAGATAAAAAATGAAAAATTTCTTTCACTATTGTACATGACAGAAAAAACCCTGCTAGTTTATAATTTTGTTACTGAAGGTCAGCTGGGCTATGAAAATATTCTTTTCTGCTAAGTATTTCCTTCCTGATTTGTATTTGTGTGGGGCGAGTCACTGTAGGAGCATAGCAGTTTGGTTCAACTGGTCTCTGCTGTTGCTATTAAACACCAGTAGTGTCAAAAGAAATGTGCCACTAGCTACTCGTCTCTGTCCTGCTGTTCTCCAGCTGAAAGACCAAAGTGTGAAGATACAGATCCCCTCTTCAAAACAACTATTGAATTTCTGTATTGTCTTGAAACTACAGATGGTTTCAGAAATCTACTGTGACTAAGTAACTGCAGGGCAATCCTGCAAAAAATCCTCACATTTTACCACTGAAGTGTAGGACAAGGTAGAGAGCACAATACCTCACTGTGCCCTTGAAGCTAACCACCTTAACTGTTAAATATCTGGTTTAAGAATAGTCATTTTCCTGCCATATTCTTACAGTAAGAAATCTGACCCTATGTGCATGAAGTAGCAATTTCCAAGAGGAAGTTTACGGTTCATGAAAAGATGTTCAGCTCCATAAAGAGGTAGACTGAATGTCTGAACGTTCCCCCGAACTTCACTACTGAGTGATGAGATAGCATAATTAAGCAAAGAGCTTTTGTAATTTGCATTGGAAATCATTATTTGTGGCTTTGAATAGCAGTGCTCTAGTGCATTTACAAGTGATTCCGTTTATGATTTTTATAAGGCATTTAAAACACCTTTCTTCATTTGTCTCCTCCAGGCATGTAAAGCACTCAAATCATGTCTTACTTATAGGTAAAATAAATACTATAAAATCTCATTTGTAAGTTTACTTAGAAAACAGTGTTTAATCTTACCATCTGCTCCTGTCAAGTGATGAACTTTTTCAGCATCTCTTAAAGTTTTAATGTCTCCATTAGCCACAATAGGTATAGACATGCTTTGTTTAATTATTTTAATTGCATCATAATGTACAGGCTGATGTCTTTCTTCTACGCTTCTCCCATGTACTGTAATCCATGAAACTCCAGTTGCTTCAGCTTTCTGACACAAGTCAACTGTTCTTTTTAAGTCCTCGTGGATCCTACAATTCCACAGAATGAAAACATCAGATAATGAGTTACCTGAACTGTATAAAACACTGTCCTCCATAAGGAGGAGTTATCACAGATTTGTATAAATAACTATAAATAAAGAAAATATTACTGTTGGAAGATAATGAGGTTTGGTTTGTTTGTTTTAATAAAGATATATGAGTTTAATGTACAGAAACCACTATTTAATTTATCATTTCCTAATTACATCGCATCTCTGAAATATACATGATAAATTTTACAGAGATTGAACAAGGGTGTCCAAAAGATTCTAAATGAAACATCATTATTTTGCTTACTTTGTGGGGGGAAAAAAATAATAATCATAGTAGTTTGTCTTTCCCAAAAGATTGGAAACTGTTGAAACTTAACTGGCAAATATACAAAAGCCATATGGGATGTGTGAATATGTGATGAACAGTGGAAGTGGTACAAAGCAGTGCAAAGCAACAGTTTACAGAAGGGAAGCAGGATGTGTTCCTTACAGCAGCCGTGGGGACTAGCTCCTGGTTTTGTTACCCTTCACTTTATAGCCAGCAGCAAATGTGGAGCTGGCCTCCAGTAACTCACAAAGTAAATCCTTGTGATGATATACACTATGTGTTGCTTTTCTTTTATGGAACCATGAACCTTTTAACTTGTACTTTCATATCAGCTGGATTACAAGAAACTCTTCACATCCAGTATGTTACCTGGATAAGTAGTCAAAGCCTGTGCTGATTCTACTATCTACTTTTCCTAGATATTCTTTCATCTGGGGTCAAAAAAGTCTCAGCAGT
Source organism: Forpus xanthops (assembly GCA_032466535.1). Classification (NCBI taxonomy): domain Eukaryota; kingdom Metazoa; phylum Chordata; class Aves; order Psittaciformes; family Psittacidae; genus Forpus; species Forpus xanthops. The sequence continues at coordinate 24,040 of JASSUY010007735.1, forward strand.
CTTCACATGTAAGGAAAATATTATAATGTGTAATATTACATTAACAGAATCACATATAGTGTACTTGTTATATGAACAAGTTTCATAAAAAAAAAAAAGGATTATTCCATGTATCACAAACATCACTTAGATCTACCTTATTTTAATAGACACTGAAAATCTCGGTTTGTCGATCTGATTCCGTACATGTCTCACCATATCTTGAACAAGCTCTGGTTTATTTATTAAGCAAGCACCATAACCTTCTGCCATCGCCCACCTTTAAAAGAAAAAGAACATGTGTATTCCACATTTGAAAAAATGCAGAGCAATTCCAGCCAGATACATTGGTTTTGTTCCTTACAACCTTATGAATGTGTGGTTGAGTAGACCAAGATAGTACTGGTTGTAGATCAATGACTCGTTTGCAGTTTGGCACCAGCTTTTAGATCTTGGTTCAGTCTCCATTTGGACAAGTTACTAATCTCTTCCAGTTCAATTTTCTGTCCACAAAATGGACTCACAAGGAAGATAAATTAATATTTAATCAACAGTGGTTTACAGTCTACACAAAATAAAAAAAAAAAAGATGTTTTCCCCTCCATCAGTTCATGGATTTCTTCTAAACAGAAAATTACTTTGGATTGAAAAGGGAGATTTTTGAAGTGCAGGGAAGGATCTGAGTTCAGTAATACTCTGTTCTCCCTCAGCTACAAAACACTTTATTTTCATTGGCATGAAATAATCTTTACTTCCACTTAACAGCAACAGTTTTTTTCTTACATACTTTTTCTTATGAAGGCAAATTAAGTGCACAAAGTTTTGTTATTTTGAAAATAGCATGTGCAAAAAACAAAGGATTCAAATGTAAGCATATATTTTTGTCCTAAAAGGAACTTACAGTTTGGCATACTTAACTGTAGTTAGCTTAGAAAAAAAAATTAAATTTCCATTCTGAAGTCTCAGATCTCTCCAGAAAAGAATTTTCTCAAATACTGTAATTTTAAGTCAAGACAACCTAATTAGAATAGACAAGTATTGGCACCGTAGTATTATCTTTTGCTTTCCTACATTTGAGGTCTTCACTAAGAAAAAGGCTGCCTGACAAGCATGGAATAAATGGATCTCAATTGAACCAGTCAGCAAGAATCTTCATTTGTGCATTACTACTCTGTTTCACTGTCAAGACAAAATCTTTATTAATTTAAGAGAGAACTAGATCACTAATTCACTGTACTTATAAACCTAGTAAAAGATGGAAGAAATTCTTTTCAGCACTTCCTGAATAATGTGACCTGTATAATTATATTTTAGAGACTACCCTTCACTTGCAGAAGTCTGAGACATCAGAGACTTGGCTCATTATTTTGGCAATTGCCACATCACTTCTCAAAACATTCTCCAAATTATTTGCAGCAAGCTGGTTTTGGTAATGCATATTTAACAGCTGCTGAGAAGGAATGGACACTTCACTTCTTAAGCCAACAGTCAGTATTTCAGAAATGAAAAAAGGCAGGTTGACAAATATACCTGGTTTTCCCAGTCTCACCATGGTGACAGGCATCTTAGAACATTCAGAACAGTGTCTTGCCACATAGACATTTCTGACAGGTTAAAAAGCTCTTTCTCTCTCAAAGTCTATTTTTAACTTAAGACAGAAATGACTAGGAAAATGAAGACCAGCATTCTTTAATCTCAAATTATTTCATCATTATTTCACCGAGCTTTTTCAAATTTTTACCTCTGAGGACAGCCACAGTTTAGGTCTATTCCATCTGCGAAAGGACAGACGATACGGGCAGCATCACATAAAACCTGTGCTTCTTTAGCAGCAAACTGAACAATCAATGGATGATCACCTACTCCAATGAAAAGGTACTTAGAGATTAAACAAACAAACGATACCCGCCCCCCCCGTCAGATGCTCATCTTTCACAAACATGGTATATGAAATTAAATATTCTCTATTTTTCAGCAGTCTTCATGCTTCCACTCCTGGCCTGCCCTTTCTTGTCTGCATGCCGCCCCTTTGCTGTGCTGAAATGGCTGGCTGTCTTGCCAGGGAAGAAACTTGCCTACAGAACCAAACCTTCAAAAAGGAGCCAAACAACACACAAGCTCTTCTCTTCCTTATCCTAGCCAATCTTTTCCTTCTTCTGTGCCAACATAGCTGGTTTTTATCCACAATGTGATATGCAGAGTTGGAATGAGAACACCGGGGCAGAGGCAGCTTTAGCAGCTTTGCCTCAAGTGGGAAACTAAAGTGTCAGTAATCCTCAACTCGGGTCTGCTGAACCATTTGTGATTCACTGAAACCCCTGCAGAGAGCCAGATGGTCATTTGGACTATGCTCTTCTCTTTTACAGCTACTGCATTACATTAAAAGCACCTAAAAATATCTTAGTCTTAGTGCTCACTTTCCACATAAACAATTGCTGTGGTTAAGAGACAGGGGAATATTCGAGGACTGATGGAAAGAGATGATCCAACAAATGCACAGAGCAAGTGCACTTCTGTTACTGAAAGGACCACAACTGGTTCTGATGATTTTTCTTATTTAGTGGAAAATATGTAGTTGCTGAAGTAGTGAAGCTTAAGTCAGAAAGCAGTATTCTCAGACAAACTGAGACACTTCTGGAAGTCACCTAAAAATCCAGCAAGCAAAAAAAATTGCTTGCATATTTTCAAAACAGTACATTTAATACAGTGCTCTGGCTGAGGAAATTTACATTGGTACAGGCAGTATTTTGGAATAATCCCACACTCCTATTGGGTATTTGGTTGAGTATTAAGTAACAAAAATATTGAGCCTAGCAATATTAATTTTTTTAGCAGCAGCCACAAAAAAAAAATCTACCTCTATTCAAGAAATAAACAACAAAGAAACATCAATGCCAAAGAAAATGGAAAGCAGAAATTGTAATTGTATATTCCAAACTACTCCACTAACTAGAAGACAAAACCCTCACACTGCCAGGAAGTCAAAGACAAAACCACAGTAAAGTTTCACAATGTGTTTTGGAGCTACTTGTTAAAAACATAAATGCTAATAATGTAAACACTATACTCTGGGCAAAGCAGTCTGAGGCACAATGTTTTACAGACCTATAAAATTAAGGCCACAATGAAAGAAGTGCACAGGGAAAAGATGCTGTTTACAATACTATAGCATTTCATTTGTACCCCTTCTTACCAGGCAGCAAAATTACAGCAGAAAGGAGAATTTCTCTTTTCCCATCCCTACATCCCCCAGACCACCCTACATAACTGACCTGTGGAACTTCAATGCCACAGGACATTGTGTAGATCTGAAATATAAGTAAATTCAAAGGGGGCAAACTAGGGGCTTGGTGGAACTTTGAGCCATGTATATTGTCAGTTATGTTCCTACTTATATACTTTTACAAAGAATTATTAATGTGTTTGGTTTTTTTTAAATTGAATTCCACTAATGAGTCTACCTGTGCTTGCCAATGTGACTTTTCTCTGTAAATGCTCTATTTGTATAATGCAGTAAACAGCCAGTGCTAAAATAATGGAATACACTTCCCCCACTATTATATATACACTTACAAAGCCACAAATTCAGTGGTCTGAATAGATTAAATCATCACACTTCATAGATCCTACATGCTGATCTTACTATCATCTTATCAGTGCTCTCCTTATTCCTTAGCCACAGCCTATGCTTCTATGTTCCTTGTTACACTCTTCTACTGCAGCTACTTCATGCCAAAAGATCTGCATCATTACTGTCACCTCTACTCACATTTCATACAACTTCTCTCTTTTGATTTACAGTCAGGACTATGTACTTCCTCTTTTTGTATGCATTCTGGTTGTTTCCGAACCATGCCTGAAGCTTTGCTTCTCCTCATCAAACATAGCCATGCCTCAACTTCCTGGTCTCTTCTTATTCTTTTTTATCACCCTCTCAATATCTCAAGGAGACTATCAACCAACTTACTGGCTCCATGACAAGAGGCCCTTCTACTTTCCACCCCAGGTAATTTGAAACCCTGCTTCTTTTATCAGTTCACTGAAGCTGTGAATGCTCCATTGCTGGCAGTGTTCAAGGCCAGGTTGGACATAGCCTTGGGTGGCATGGTTTAGTGTGA
>JASSUY010007735.1:33252-48502 GCA_032466535.1 Forpus xanthops
GGTCCAGCGCAGCCCCGCGCTCACCACGTGCGCGAGCGCCCCGCCGCCGCCGCTCCGCAGTTCCCGGGCGGCCTCTCTCCGTCGCGCGCTTTCGGCATCATCGCTGCGCGCCGCGGCCAGGGAGTGACGCGCGGGCTCGCGGCTCCTGCCAGCATGGAGGAGGTGGAGGCAGGCGGAGGAGCGGCCCCGGCTCCGGCCCTCGCGGAGCTGTTGGCGGACGGTGAGGGGCGGCCCTCGGAGGAGGTTGGGGGGGGTCGGCGCGGAGGGGTGGGGGCAGCTCCAATGTGTGACCCTGGCGGCGGGACCGTGCTGGGGTCCCGTCTGCGGGTGGTCCGAGGAGGGCGGAGGGTCCTTTGCTAGGACCGGCAGCGCCGGGGAAGAGGCGGCGGTGCTCGGGGTCGCGGCGAGCAGGGCGGTGAGCCCCCCCGCTGTCAAGGCATGGGGAGTTTCGGCGGTGGAGGAACGGCCGGCACTGGGAGCGACCCCAGCCCTCCCGGTGAGGAGCCCTCCCCTGAGGGCCGAGGGTCCCGGTGGCGGGGTCCCGCGGGGTGGCATGTTGCTGCTGAAGGGAGAAGGAGTGCGCAGGAAGGAGGGATGAAGGCTCTCGGTAATATCGCTGTGTGGAAGCTCGGGTGTTGCTTCACTCAAAGTCTTCCTCACAGTATCTTCTCTTAATTCAGTGTTGTATAAAGCAGTGCCCTTATAAAAGCCCGGAATGGTTTCATGAAGTTAATGTCTCATGCCACTTCAATCCTCAGTGATTTGAAGGTGACTGGTGTCTGTGTTTGATTATGGTACAACCTCAACAGCTTCTCTCTAGTTGCACTGGGAAGTTTGAAGAAGTTATTGATACTTTTTAGTGTATTCTACTCAAGGCAATGAGGAGTAAAGGTATACGAGCTTTATTTAGAAAAAAAAAAAAAAGAACAAACCCCAGTCATCAGCTCCAAACTTGTTTCTTTTGATTGTGGTTTCTTCTGAAATTGGTATCACATTTGTCTTGTGTGATACAGAGAGTATAAGCTGTTATATTTGGAGAAACTGAGGGTCAGAGAACTGTGTGCTTTGGGTCTAGAAATATTATTTAACTGTTCTGAAGTGTGAAAGTTAAATCAAAATGTTTTTCAGAATGTTATGCTGACTTCTTCAGAGAAGACTTTGATGTGAAAGCTTATACTTCCCAGTCTATCCATCAGGCTGTGATAGCTGAGCAACTGGCAAAACTTGCCCAAGGTATTAGTCAGTTGGATAAAGAGCTTCATTTACAAGTAAGTTTAAAGCATACCTGTTATTCTGGGGTGGTTAATATAAACTTGTCAAAAGTTTAGTAGTCTTATGATACTGTTGCTTCTGAAATTGTCCAGTGTACTCCACAAGCAGTAACTAAAGGTACAGCTTGCAGCAAAGCTGGTAGTGAACCTGTTACTTAGTTGAGCCCACTCCTTATACCCCTTACCAAAAAGCCATATGCTGCTTTGTGTTTAGTTTCTGCAGCCAATCTTTGTATACATGGTGGTTCTGCGCTTGCTTCTAAGGATGTTCCCTGACTCTTTCTAAATGATCGTGTCAGCTATCAGAAATGCTGGCCTGTGTTTTAGGATGACAATTGTGATAAAACAAGGATTGATTTAACTTGTATCCTTTCATCCTGTGATGGAGAGTAACCTAGTGTCTAAGACTTACTTTTAGTGGGCCAGCTATAACCTATGTTAACACATCTCCACACCTTCAGGAAAGCTTTTGAGTATGGATAATAGAAGAGTTTTTGGTAAAATCTACATAGACACCACAGATCCCCAGTGCACCTTGCAGTGAGAACGCATGCTAAGTGTGCTGTTTCAAGCACCTTCTTCTTCCCTCTCCCTGTTCAGTTAGTAAATCCTTTGGGAGTTAGTATCTAAATGTCATAAATAGAAAATATTAATAATTTGCGTATAATTATTACTATGTGATTAATCTTAAAATTACAGTTGTTATTATCTATGACTCTGTGTTGAAGTATAATTGCTCTGCTGGCTCTAAGATGTCAGCTGTGCTGTAGTTATTGACCCTCTTCTTGTTCTGAGCTTGTTGCTTTGTGTTCTGAAACCTTTCGTCTTTGAGGTGTGTCTGCTTTTTCCTGTGTCTGCCTAATGTAGAGTGGATGAGATACTTTAATGATGTATTGATATTCCTTTCAGGCACACATCCCCATTTTTCTGTGTTGATTTATTTTTTTTTTAAGGTTGTTGCAAGACATGAAGACCTGTTGGCCCAAGCAACTGGAATTGAATCCCTGGAAGGTAAATTACGTTATATTATGCTTGCTACTTGTTACAATGGAGGAAGCACTATTAATATCTCTGCAGGAAATGTCATTCACTACCAACTTCAGCCCCTAATGTTAAGGCTGCAGTTCTTACTTCTGAGGAGTAACATGGCAGCTTTATTTTTTTTGATGTCAGTAGATGGAGCTCCAGGGAGAAGATTTCGCTGGTACTTCTGTGGAGCTAACTACTTCATGGGAAAACACACTTCAGTAGTCAGTTTGGAGCAACTTTTAACTATCAAGTCTTTTTGACCTTTTAATATATTTTTTCTAAATAAGCCTAATTTTGTTGCAATATTAGCTGATATCTGCTGCTGTAAGTACAAAGTGTGTGCATGTTGCTTATGCATGTGTGTCGTGCTTTAAGCCCAGCCATACTCAGAAAACCATGCAGTCTCTCTCTCTCATGCCATCTGGCACATGGTTTGCAAGTCTTAACCTTAACACATAATCTTAATTGCTTTGGGATATTTTTTGTCCTAGAAGGGGGCTATTAAGTTAAATACATACCTTTGTGTTATTTCACTGTTTGGGATCTGGATTTTAATATAAACTGCAGACTTTCAAAGGCCTTACTTACAAACAGTTGAATCTGTATAGAAAAATATTTGCAATATTTTGTTCTTGTGTAGGGAGCTCATCAAGGCTGCCATTCTGCTCTTTGTCACTTACTGGGAACTCGTTTTTTCTTCAGAAAAATCTATTTACCTCTATAACATGCTAATTTGTATATACTATGGGATTCAAGCATATACCCTTTTCCCTTTCATTTTGTAACTTGCTAAGTATTTTATGTATTCCTCCTTCTTCCAGGTTTTGGCATAACCAAAGAATTTCTGGTTACTGACAGTTATAGTATCTCCTTAGTCTTTGGAACTTGCCGGATACACTATTTGATAGCATTTGCGTACAGCTATAAAAAAAGAATAAATGCTTTTTTAATCTGGCAATGGTAGCTCCTGAATAGCTTTTTAGACAGTTGGAAAATTAAGCATATGAAGACTGGAATCTGTGTTCATCTGCCAAATAAGAGGTAGATAGGAAGCTGTAGTTAATCTTCTGATGAAAAAATACCTCCCAGTCATGATCTTCACCAGTTTGTGCTCAGCGGAATGTTGTTTTGTGAAATCATGGTTGTCTCTGAAGGCATTCTTTCCGAAAATTGCTCTGAGGAAAGAATGAAGTACTTCACAACAGCTATTCAGTTATAAAATGTGTCTGTAAAGAAGGTGTGGTAAATAATGCATGTGTTACAATTAATAACCTAAAAAAATAAAATTAATTCTCAAATTTATTGAACCGTCTTCATTTACATTGCACTATGATCCTTAAGAGGCCATTTCTGTGTGTGAGGGAAGGAGAAGCGTGCAGAGGTTGTAACCTGAAAAGTATATGTTACTTGCGACATAAGTAGGAACTTCAGTCTGCAGTTGCCAGGAAAACTAAAAGTCTAGAGAGATGTTTCAGGTTTTGCAAAACTTTCTTATCTATGCTTGTGAGATACGTGGTCACTGTAGAAGAAACACTTGAGTCAAGTTTCATAAGAGGAAGAAAGATGGGTGACAGAAATTTTAATTATGAACTTGGAAACACATAACTCTTGGTACGTTTATCAAGAAAGGTAGCAAGTGAAGATTATGGAGCTGATTCACAGCACTCACAGTCATTTGGATGCGCGAAAGTGAATCTAATTGAACATTTCAAATTGACACACCCAACTTGAAGCATCCTTATTTTTCGTCTATGCACTTTTAAAATGGTACGCTGATGTGGTATACATACTTTTTTTTTCTGTCCATAGGTAGCTCAACACGTACCTTGAGCTCAAGGTAGGCTAGATAATATCATTCCATATCTTATGCAGCAGATGGAGAGGGTTGATTGCCTTTTCACCCATCCTGATTCTGCCTTCTGGCAAGAGGACTGCTGTATGCTTTATAGCAGTGTCACAGTCAGAGATGTAGCAATGTTGTGCTACTGGCCCTCCCCCCATTAATACAATGTAGAGTAGAAAATACAGCCTATTCTGCCAACTTTTCACTGTATCTCATGTCTTCATCCTCTGTGGCATAAGGATTGTATGCCTGTCATTCCATGTATAGATGTCAGGGAACTCCTGAGTCTGTCACTAGGCTGTTTAATAATTCTGAAATATGAAGAAATGGGAGTTTGAATATAAATACAAAATACATGAGATACAGTGCCAGTACAGGACAAGCTGAATAAAACTATTAGTACTTATGTGTGTCTTCCATCTTAGTATATCATATTGCTGTTTTATCCAATTTGATGATGACATGCTTGTAAACAGGGCTTTACAAAAAAATGTTACATGTTTGAGGCTGGCAGACAATAACTGGAACAAAAATAATTTCATAGGCCTGGGTTGGTGTAAGTTAATTAAATTCTCAGCAGGCTGATTCCATATTGCAAAAATGACTGCTACCCTTGACTGCTTTTTAACAAGAAAAGAACAAGCATGCTTGTGGGCTTTCGTTGTACTGCTTTGCCAAACTAATCTGGAACAAACACGATTAGGGTAGTTTGCTCTGTAATCTAAATTAGATGACCTCACAATGACATCGATGCTTTAGTTTTTGCTAAAGGTGCTTATGGACAAGAATAAAACCTTGGGATAGAATTGTTTATCTTCTCAGTCTTCTTTGTTGGTTTCTCTGAACTATCTAGTAGCTATGTTAAATAAATAGTGTTAAATAGGTTTTTGTATATCATATTCAGGTGTTTGTATCAGATTATGCCTTTGACCAGCAGTCCTGATTATCATTCTCTTAGGAAGTAACGTACTCTAAATATTACTTGAAACTTAATGTATGATGGATTTCAGAGTGATATCTCTTCTGTAGGTTTGTGTTCTCTATCAATAAGTTTTCCAAAACATTTAGTAAGTGGCCTATAACCTGCATAGTTTGTTTCCAAGTATTCTGTTTTTCATTCATTTCAATCTGTTTTCATGTTTTGTAGTAAACTTGCTGTAAAGGGGGAAATTGCTGGTTTTTGGGGTTTTATTTATTTATTTTTTTTATTTTAATGCTAAAATAGTCTGCAGTAGTTGTTATGATTTGAAGAACAGGTCTTGCAGTAATTGACAAGTGTTGCTAGTAAAAAATGTGCTTTATTTTGCAGGCGTCCTCCAAATGATGCAGACTAGAATCAGTGCTCTACAAAGTACTGTTGATAGGTATGCCATTCATTATGTGATTAGAAAGTAGAAATTCTTGTTTGTTCTATCACGTGATTTGTTAATACTGTTGTAAATAATTTTCTCTCCTTATTCTTAGAATTAGAGTCAAAATTGTTGATCCCTACAACAAAATAGTGTCTCGGACGGCTCAGCTAGCAAAACTCCAAGTAAGTTATATTAAAAATGTATTTAAAACTTTCTGAAAATGTATTATTTCCCAATTGTCAGGCATGGGTGGGATTTTCATACTCAAGTAGCCTGTATTTCATTGTCAGTATTTCTCAATGAAAATCATTTGTGTGTCTTTCCATTAGCTACTGGGAAGTGCTTTGTATTGCAAAGTAGGAAATGACATTTGCGCTAGCTAAGTCAGGTTTGTAGAGATGCAGAGAAGAGGGAAGGGTTATCTGAGTACATATTAATTAAATTCTCATCACTGTGTAATTTTAGTATTTAATGAGAACATAGATCTCTGTTAGAGGACAGCAGTGGGAGAGGGCTTATTACAATGGTGGTGAGATATGTGTCAAACACTTCCACTTTTAATTTTATAATAGTTGAAAACTATTCCATAGATCTTCAGGAGTCACATAGCTGCATTCTATTCAGTTTATGGTTTGAAAACCAACAAAATTCCAAATCAACAAGTTTTTAATGGGTTACTATTTGAACTATTTGTCTTTGCGAATTTGTCTTAACTTTGCAGAACTAGGAACTTGTCTTTTAGTGCTTGGTATTTGAGCTGTGGACATACACTTAAATAGATTGCCATCTGTGGGTGACTGCTGTTGTACAGTAGAGTAGATGTAGCTGCAAACTGTCATGCAGTTTCTGGTCTGGGGGCTGGTGGAGCAGCTGCAGTAGTCTCTCTACTGAACTCCTATTTTGTACATTACTTTCAGTAACAGTGAAGTTCAGCAGGAAGCTCTTAACATTTTGTTCAGCCAGTTTGTCCAGCTGCTCCTCCTGTTCTTTTCAGCTCCAGCTGTTACTATGCTTGCCATTGGGCAAAACTTCCCTAACTTCCATGTGGCAGAATTTAGGTGCAGAATTTTTTGTTCTTTGTGGAAAGGGTTGCAGAAATTTGGGTCCAAAGATGAAGATCATTTCTGCCCTGATCTTACACAGACAGACTGCAGAAAGACATCTGGGAAGAATAGTTCCTGAATTTAGGAGCTGTTTTTTGAATGCTCTTGGCTTCCTTTTTGCCGTAACAGGGTTACATGGATTTTCCTATGGTGTGAAAGCAGCATCTGTCCAGAGTCAGCAGCCAGTGCCAGGGAATCTGGCTTTTCTTGGCTGTAAGTCAGAAAAAATTGTTTCAGGGTAAGGGAAGCCTGCTAGGCTACCCTTCCAAGTGTCCAAATCTGCTTACTTAAGTGTAGAAAGAGGAATGATGATTTCAGCTTCTCTGCCAGTGGGAGTTTATCCTCAGCATGAACTTTCTTGTGTTGGCAGATAGATAGTGAGTGCTTTGTATTGCGCAATATTGCTAGGAGGAGTTGAGGGTCAGAACACCTGAAATACGAAATGAATCTGGACTTACTGTGAGTTGAATCAATAGGCCTTTGAAATCTCAATCCTCCTGCCTGCCCAAGATGTAAGACTGTGGTGTCTCTTCACTCAGCTGGCTTGTTCGTTCAGGAAGGCAACAGCACAGTAGACAGTTTATTTCCTGGCAGTGGCAGGGCTTGTGACGTAAAATTGCTCCCAAATGCAAGACTTGTTGCATGGTACACTTTTGAACTTACAAATTCTATCAGCTGGTGTACAGTCGGTAGAATAAGTAGAAAAAGGTAGATGACTGATAAAACAGGTTGTCTTCTGTCAAAATCTGTGGGGTTGGCATGTATGTTTTCCTGAACTATGTGGTATTTAAGAGACTCTCGTACTCATAATAGTATTATTTCAGTGCTTTTCCATTGATTGCTCTGGGACTGCTCATACACTGAAGGAATATTTGGCTTGCATAAAGCTGGATTTTGCCATCCTTAATTGTTTTTAATATAGTCTGGCTATTTCATAAACATACTTGCTGCAAATTTGTTGTCAAAATTCAAATCTAGTCCTGAATTCTTAATCTCTGCTGTGTGCTTGTGTATATTATGTCTTGTTGTGCTCTTAGAGCTTCATGTCATCCCAGGGGAGGAGCGGAGTCACAAAGCTTGCTTCCTGCTGTCCTCTACTGAGTCTTTCCGTAGTAGATCACAAGCTAAATGGGAATAGTTAGCATCTGAAATATGTAGGCAGGGAATTTGGCCTTCTGTGGGTTTTTTTCTGCGCAGCTGTGTTTAACCAAGTGTTTCCACATGTTCACTTAATTTTATATATCTCAGTGTTTAAAAGTGCTTTTAGGAGTCAATTAAAAAAAACAAACCACTTTTAAATACAGAATTATTCTTTTTTAAAAGGTTTTCTTCAAAATAATTGCCAGTAGCAGGTTTCATCCTGATACTGCTGTAACTAAATAATAAAAGTAGTCTGAAGATAGTGTACTGTCTCATATTTCTCAGATTTCTGTTACGTATACGTCCAATTACAGTATGGTCTGGCAGATGCATGCAATTGCATGTATGACCTATGAACAGACACATTTTCAGTGGTTCTCTCTCAGTCTTCTTTCAATTATTTCTTGAAATTAATTTGAGATTAGAAGTAAAAGGCTTTTTGATTGGCTGAATTGTACCAATGTTGTCTGTTAGTGTTGATATGGGGCTTTAAATTTCAGGAGGTACCTAATGTGTAATCTCCAGACAAATCAGGTTTCATTTTTACTAAACCCATTGCAACTAACTCTGGCCAGTGGCCTTTTCCAAAGTAATTCTTGCCTGAACAGTGGAATTCATTCCTTCCTGGATGAAAGCATCTCCCTTAGAAAAGCATACTTTATCAACTCGGGAAGGAATGTTTCCTGAATTAATTCAGACTGTGGTTATGCAGATGGTCAGGTTACAAGATCTAGCAGCTGTGAACAACTCCACTATTTGACAGAATTTTTTATTTCCATTACGCAGTCCTCATATATTGCATTCCTTTACAGCGGCTGTGAGTTTTATTAAGTTGGATAACTCGTGTAAATGGAAGTACTTATGAGAAACAGAATCTTTATTAAGGGTACAATTGTTGTGAAGTTAAGAGTGCATCTCCAGTGTCCTTGGGTTTTTCTCCTCCTAATTCACAGAGCCAGAAGATATAACTTTTTTTTTTTATTCTTGTTTCTAAATGTAACTTTTCCCATATATCTTACACAGTTTGATAGGCATTTTAAGATTGTTTCTTGGGATAAGAGATAATGAGCAACAAGTAAATGAAAAAGAAATAATCTTTTGGCATGTAAAGTAGAAGATGGTCAGAAGATAACTAAAGTTGAATTCCTAGGGAAAAAGATTAGCTAGAGGTATGCAATTGGATTAGAGAATAATTAAATTTGAAAGCAAAGTAGTAATACTGCGCTCTCTTATTTGGCAAAGCAGAGTGTGCTATATAAAAAGCTGGTTTTGATTCATCTTGCAGAAATTCAGTTCACAGATATGAAAGTGATACGTGGATCAAGATTTTTCTAATTAAAGAAATGAATTAATAAAAACTCGGACACTAATCTGTCAAAGTAGGATAAGCCCCACTTGATTCTCACTAATGGTAATAGAAATCATGTGGTTGTGTTAGAATGCTTAGGAAACTTGCACTTCAGACTATGTGATACAGAGCCAAAAAGCAGTAACTATGCTCTTGGAGATTTGCCTCAGTGGGGATTTTCTGTACTTTTGGTTCTGTCTAGATGTTTGTTGTGATTTAAGCTCAGTCAGCCATGCAGCCTCTCTCTCACTCCTTTTCTCCCTCCCCCTCCCGGAGGGATGGGGAGGAGAATCGAAAGAATGTAACTCCCACGAACTAAGAACAGTCCAGTAACTAAGGTATAACACAAACCACTACTGCTACCACCAATAATAATAATAATAATAAGGGAAATAACAAGGGAAGGAAATATAACCGCTCACCACCCGTCGATCGATACCCAGCCCAACCCGAGCAGTGATCTAGCCCTTCCGTGTGACTGCCCCCAGTTTATATGGCAGGCATGATGTGCTGTCGTATGGAATACCTCTTTGGTCAGTTTGGGTCAGGTGTCCTGTCTCTGCTTCCTCCCAGCTTCCCCTCCTTCCTGGCAGAGCATGAGGCTCAGAAAGTCCTTGGTCAGAGTAAACATTACTGAGCAGCAACTGAAAACATCAGTGTTATCAGTGCTGTTCCCAGGCTGAAAGTCAAACCATAGCACTGCACCAGCTACTAAGAGGGAGAAAAATGACTGCTACTGCTGAACCAAAGACAATATTTAATAAAATTGAACTATGAATATTTGTGTTTTCATTGGTTTGTGCTGGCATAGGGAAGAGACTGAGAAATTGTACAGTCTACTGAATATTGGTTGAAATGACTCACTGATATATGTTCTCATATATGCAGTTTAATGGTTTTCAAGATACTAACTTGAAACTCTAAACACTCTAGGAAGGGATTGAAAGTGTGTCAGATACAAAATGTTTTCTAAAGTAATTTTAATTTAATTTTGATACACATAAAGTTCAGGAAGCTTTGCCTTCAGTAGCAGGGAAAATGTATCAGAACAACTATATTATATAGTCTATATTGTATATTATATAACATTATAATATATTACATAGTTTATATAATATAGTGCATATTGTTCATTATATAGTATATGATTATATTCTAAATTTCTTATTTGCCTCTCTTGTTAATCTGATTGCAGATGTTGGACTGTATGTATGACTGTACCGAAATCCGCGTACTCTTAACCTTCTCCTAAATTGCACCTCTGAATCTTAGTTTAGATGTTATGCATTCGAGAATGTTGCTGCTGCTGTAGAATGTACCTTTTAGCCCCACTGATCCAGTCCTTTAGTAGAGGAACTCTACACATGATGTAACACTGTTTTTCCTTCTCTGTCATTTACTATGTAGAAGCAGAACGCCTGTTTCAAGGTCTTAGTTGAGTGAAAAATTTTCAGGGTATTATGTTTGATTCAGATGCCAGCAATGCCTTTTTTCCTAAATCAGTGGCTGAGAAATATTCCTGAAAATTTACATAAGCATCCATCATCTTAATTTTTAGCCAAAAATGCCATGTATTTTCATAAACCTATGAGAAAAATTTGAACTACTAGTTGGCTGAATGAAGGTGACTGTCTTTGGGAAAGGTTTGCTGAAAATAAGTTTTTATATATATTGCTATAGTAACATTCAATATCTGCAGTAACAGTTTAGCCTTTAAGTTTTATTGTCCTCTGAAGTAAATTCTGCCATTTTGTTTATTTTGGATGAAGATTTGATTAGCAAGGTCAATTGCTTAATCTTACTGCAGTTCACAGAGGTGAGGGATGTTGAGGGGAGATGCACAATGTAAAATAAAGCTTATTTCTAGCTAGAAATAGAACATGTCTCTGTCATAGGGTGATCAGTTTCTTTTTTGTTTTAACCGGGAATAATAGCATCTCAGTAGCCCTGTGAAGGTAATTACCAGCTTTAGAAAGTTTTGGTCTGTATTGCATAAAAGCATGTTAAAAATCCTGAAAAAAGGGATTGCAGTGATCTAAAGTGCCTTGGTTTTATTAATATTCATATTTCCTTTTTTTGGTTAAAATACTTCCATATTTGAGACCTAATGCTATGTGATCGTAATGTACTGATAGTATCCCCTATGCTATGATTTCTCTGCAGGCTGCTTGTGACTTGCTGCGGAGGATAATACGCATCTTGTATCTCAGTAAGAGACTTCAAGGACAACTACAAGGAGGAAGCAGAGAGATAACAAAAGCTGCCCAGAGTCTTAATGAACTTGGTGAGTCCTTCTTAGTTACTTTTAGAGGCATTTTCAGCTTGTACTCACATGACTCACACTAGTGTTTGACTTAAAAATACTTTTTACTGTGGTTCTTGCTATCTACTTACTGATTTGAATTGAGAAATGGTATGGACAGAGCTCATTAGTACTTTCAATTTTTTAATAATGTAAAAATTCTATGATAATAACTTTTGTTCTTTTGGGCAACAATATTTTTGTGAAGCAATTGTTTTCCTACTGGCCTGTGTTTGTATTAAATGTCTTCAGAGGCAGCAGATAGATATTTAGCTTTTGGAAGACATTGCACTACATTCTAAAAGAAAATTATTGGCCCTGTGGCCTTTATGAAAGCTGTATGTGATACAATATACAGATACCTAACCTAATTCAGATACTGGAAGCATTCTGCTGCAGCAACAACTAATTTACCTGTATTTTATTGGTTTTAGGAGGAGTGATGAAATAGTTTTCGTGAAGCTCACATTACATTGCTAGATTGTTTTCTGTACTTGAGCTAGCTTGGGTACTTCCACACTGTGCTGCAGGATGCAGTGAGGAGCATCCCATTAGTCTTGGAGATCAGTTGTTGGTGCTGTATATGGTATCTTGCCAGCTGCTTCTCCTTTGATTTAATGGTATTTGAATTTCAGCTTCCAAAAATAGGTTGTGGGAGGGCTGAACTTATAAAAAACATTCAGAATCATCCTGAGGTTTATTGTGCATGTTTGTCACTACTGCTCTTTTTATACTGTGTAATCAAAAAATTATTAGACAATGAATTAGTCTTATAATTAGCAAGTGCTGTGTTGCAAATGGAAAGCTTATATATGTGTATTTAGTGTGTCAGTCTGACTGAAGCACTTAAGCATCGATTGCAGTATTCTAAGCTAGAATAGTTTTCCTGATTTTCTTTTTATTCTAATTTTCTATTTTTTTTTTGATTCTTTATTTTCTTTCCATTTTGGTGTGCCTTCACACTTTATGTATTCCTTCAGGATACATGAAGTAATACTGTCTTTTACCTATTTTGTAAGTCTTGGGGGATTACTCTGAATACTAGATCCTATTGAAATAATTAGTACTGTTTAATGGTAAAACCTGACATGTTTATCTTGTGTTGCTTTTAGGATTTCATTCTTGTAGGGCAAATGCCTTATATTACTCTCCTTCCTCTCCCTCCCCCCATTTTTTTTTCCTTTTACCGTTTAAAAAAGAGCTTGCACTTTCTTTTGTTAAAGTGACAGAGTATTGAGTTTCTTGTTTTCATATACTTGGTGAAGCATAGAAAAGTCTGAGTAATTATTATGGTTAAAGATGAAAGGAAACGTGTCCCCTTAGGAAGCTCTTTTGAGTTTCACCAGGGGGATTCAAGGCTTGTGGTCCTTAATTTAATTCTTAATTCTAGATGGTTTATGGCCTTGTAAATTCCCTTGTCTACTGTAATTTCTCTCTCCCTTTCTTTTTGTGGTTTCTCTTCCTTTCTTCTCTCCCCTCCCCTCCCCTCCCATCTGCATCCGTCCGGCTGGCTCTCTGCCCTTTGTTACCCTCTGCTGCCCACCTTGGCTGCTCTGAATTCATACTGCCTCCCAGCGCCTGGGTGGATGGAAACACCCCCTGAGGAATGGCTGATGGTGTGTTGGAAGTTTCTGTGCTGTGTGGTGATCTGGTGGATCACTGGATGAGCAGATGGGGCAGCTCTGTTCAGAGGAGAGGAAAGTGTGCAGTGGCTGGATTCAGAACGCTTCAGGGTACTGCAGTGGGAGTCAGTGAGAAGATAATGTGTTGCACGGAGGCTGAATTTTGCTATATGGCTGGGGAAGCATTGTGCTGTGCTTCTGGCTTTGGAAAGCACTGGGATGTGTGAGAGATCTGTAAGGTGGTGGTGGGATTGGGCAGGAGAGCTGTGAGACTGTGGTGATTTGAGGTGAGGGTGTGGAAATGCTGTGCTTCAGAAAGATGGGAAATGTGCTGTAGTGCTCTTGTCGTATTGGGAGGATGGGAAGCATGGGGAACAGACACTGGGCATTGGTTATTCGGTGATGAGATATGAAAGCTTTGGGAGGGCTTAGGAAGTACTATATCTGGTGGCATAGGTGGTGGACATGAGTGGTGTTAAAGCTTGATATTGGATAGGGAGCTCTGCATTATGGAGGCTTGCTTTTGAATTGGGGGTCGGGGCCAGGATTAATAATAATCTGTGTTTTTAGCCAGGTATTTCTGAATATCCTTTTAGTCTCTCATTCAGGGAAAGTTTCTTCCTATTGTTTCTTACCCTTCTGGTGTACATGTGCAATATAATTTCTGCTTGGTTGAAACCAGCAGCACTGTGATATTACTGTGAAAGCTTTGCACTTTCAATGTTATAGCATACCTTTTATTGCTTTTATAGGGCATTCTGGGTAGACTCTTGGCATAACTGGCCATTGTTTTTGCATACTTTTGTATTCTGTGTGTATGTCTGGGGGACACATGCTTATGTGCTCCTTTTGGTACATGTATTCCACATATATTTCCTCAACAAATCCATGTTAGTTCACTTACAGTTTTTACTCAGTTGTGTCTTGAAGTTTATTTTTTCAGTGATGGGAAAAGACGTGATAAAATGCAAAATACTGGAATTATAAATATGGGTCAATCAGAGGAACTACAAGAAACAGTAGCTTTCACTGAGAATGGCTTTGTTTATTAGACAATTCGTTAATTGTTAGTAGTATGCGGATCTCCAGCTTCAGTGGATAATGTTAGGAACTTTACTCTGAAAGCATATCAATGAGATCTCTACTTAAAGTAGTTCAAAAATTCCTCTGTGTTGGATTTGAACATTCTTTGAAATGAGCTTTGTCACAGTAAGAAGAAAAAACTTAACATGTATGTATGTATGTATGTATGTATGTGTATAAAGATATATAAACCCCCAAACTTTCTTCTGCACCTTGTCCACCTCCCAGCAATCCTCTTTGGTTTCTCTGGCAAAGTAGAAACAGTTGTGATAGTATGTTCAGTAAGCTGTTAGCTGCTTCTCTAATGGTGGTTCTTCATATTATACAGTCCAATTCAGTGTACAGATAGGTAACACAAATGGCATATTCAGATGTCACATAGTGCCTAACACAGTGAATTACATGCCCTACATGGCTCAGCTTCTTCGTGATATTTTAATGCAAATATTTTATAAGGTGAAAAGGAAACATTCCTAAACAGGTTTAAACAATAGAATGGAACAAGACAATGGTAAACTACATACAGTTGCCTTCCACAGAAGAAATTTTGTAGGTATTAAAGAATTCTGCTGACTTCGGTGTCATTATGCAGAAGTTACTGTCTGTAATTGTGGTCAGTAATTGATCAAATGAAGATGAAAAAATTCTTAGTTATGCAGCAAATGTCCTGTTTGACTGAGGGCAGGTTGTTAATTCCATCTGTCAGTTACAGAGCTAGCAATGGATTTATATCTTCTGCTTGTTGAATACCTATAACTGATGTCATAATTTTTCATATAAATGCCTAGACTTCTTTTCATTATAATAAATTCCTAGTCCTTATATATGGTTATATTATAATTTATTTCACAGCAAGTGAATTTATTTGCTTGAATGACCTTGTGAGCGTATAATACTTGTAGGCAGGTTCTCACAGCAGCCATAATAGTGCCCTTTTGTAAACACGGAGTTGATCTGTGACTAAGCTGTGCAGCCATAAAATGAAGGGGAAGGGGTGTATTTAAATAAGGTTTTGTGTGTCTTCAATATTGAAGTTGCTCCAGGACAATACTGCCTTCCATGTAACTTATGAGAAGAGGATCATAGAATCATAGAATAGTTAGGGTTGGAAAGGACCTTAAGATCATCTAGTTCCAACCCTCCTGCCATGGGCAGGG
>JASSUY010007737.1:0-43391 GCA_032466535.1 Forpus xanthops
CAAGGTCCCTCTGGATGGCATTCCTTCCCTCCAGCTTATCAACCGAGCCACAGAGCTTGGTGTCATCAGCAAACTTGGTGGGGGTGCACTCAATCCCACTGTCCATGTCACTGACAATGATGTTGAACAAGACTGGTCCCAGCACCGATCCCTGAGAGACACCACTCGTTACTGTTCTCCAGGTGGACGTTGAGCCATTGAGCACATCTCTTTGCGTGCGGCCATCCAGCCAGTTCTTTATCCACCAAGTGGTCTGCCTGTCAGATTGGTGTCTCTCCAACTTAGAGACAAGGATGTCATTTGAGACAGTGTCAAACACTTTGCACAAGTTCAGGTAGGTGACATCAACAGCTCAAACACAGGTGAAGGAATTCTTTCTTACAAGAAGTCTGCTCTGTGCCTTATTTTTCAGGCTTCTCATAGTATGGAGATCTATAATGGCAGTGCTAGTCTTCCCTCTGGACCCCACCTTTTACAATATATCAAGCTGATACTTTTTGAAGTTTCTGCTGTGGTCCTGCCTAACTATCCTTGGGTCTACATCTCTAGATGCATTAATCCCACCATTTTCCATCTTCTTAGTTTTCTCCTAGAACTGTCTTTCCACCTCTCCATGCCTACTAAAGGCATTTTTGTGGTTGGTCTTCAAAGCCTTGTGTTGCTTCTGTGAATTTTCCTTTGTTTTGGTTCTGTAAGTGAGTGCATGTTCATGGTACCCCATAATCCCTCGCTTCATTTTAGGGGTCTTTGTGAAGCTTTACTTGTGTTTATGGGAAGGAGAGGTCTGAATACTAGTTGTGAGGAGAGGGCAGGACAGTTCAGCAGCACCTGGAGGCTTATGTGGGAAGAAAAGGGGAAGGCAGAACAGTAGTTGGATAAACTGATGGGAGCTCAGCATTATAAACTTCAAAGATAATGGAAAAGCCTCTCTCCCTCAAAATACAAATAGTGAGGCTAACAAGACCTGTGCTTCTCCAAATTACAACCTTTTTGTGGATCTTCTTCTTTTTTCCCCCCTCCCCTGCTTCATCTGTCATTGTCTTTTTATATGCATGCTGTCCGGAAATGTGTCTTCATCTGTGTTTGGAAAACATCTAGCATACTGTGGGGTGTTATCACAGTGTAAAAAATAACTCCCAGGACAAGATTCTATTGCTGTATTTATAACCGACTTCAGGAGAAGGAGGATCAGGTTCATTCTTTATGGCTTTTTCACCATGCCTGTATACTGAAGACATTTGATTTACTTAACATATGGCCAAGCGAACTGTTTGGCATATTGGAAAAAATATGTGAAACTACTTTGAAATGTTGCAAATGTGTTTGGAGACCTTTGTGCCACACTGAGTGTTTCTGTTTTTTTTCAATTACTCTGTTTGTTTGGTTTTTTGTTTTTTTTTGGTTTTTTTTTGTTTTTTTTTTCTTCTTCCCCCCCCCACCCCCCCCTTCCCCTTTCTTTTCCTTTTAAACACTGGATGATTCATTATTTTTAAAATCTTACTAAATATAGTGCTACATTATCAAAATATTTCTGTACTTCCTAGAGTGATAGCAGTTTATACCTCTCTCTCTAATCTGACCATCTTCTAAGTTCTCTCTCTTATCCAGTGAAAATGTGCGTGCTGCTGTAATGAAATCATTTCCATGTCCTATAGTGTATTTAGATCAACAAGACCTTCACTTATTAGAAAGGGCAGAGTAGTAATGCTTTTGGCAAAGCCATTATTGTGGTATTGGTATTCACTAGAAAGGACAGAAATGGAACAACACTGGCCTCCATAAACAATTCCAATTTGATCTGTATACATGATAAAATCTTGGCTTCTCAGTGCATTTAGGTGCTGTCATAGCTGTTGTTGCCAAATAAGAATGCAGTGTGATGTTATTATAGTAAACAGCACTTAAGCACAGCTGGCAGAATTGATCAGGGCCACATTAGAGTGAACTTCAGCAGATGACTGACGCAGCAGAAACAATAACTGAATATGCAAACAGTTCTTGCAATGAATGCTCTGGGGATCAGGCACCATTATTTTTGACTTTGAACAGGGAAAAGGGGCAGATTTGTAACCTCCTTCCACACAAAAGAGTTCTGGGTATTCTGTAAACATCTGACTGCGATTTATAATAGTAGCTGGTTGCAAGTAAAACTCTAAGAGTCCCTTGACTATTTACATTTCATTAATTATTAAAGAAAAAAACATAAATATCAGATAAGTTTGTTTAATGTTTCACACAGGATTCTTTTCTTTCTTTTTTTTTTTTTCTAGAAAAGCCTTTTCTCAATTAATGTTAATCATCGAGGACTTCCTGTTTAAATTGCACAGAAATGCGTGTTTGCCTCAGTGAGGGCTTTTTTCCTGTTCTAATTATTGTAAGAGCTAATTATGTGACCACTTTTATTTTACAATTGTCTTATTGTAATAATTTGGATGAGTAAAAATAAACAGAGGATAAATAGTCTATGAACCTCATTCTTGCACAATGTAAATCCGAACTTCTCTTCATATCTTGATAATTTGTACACTGCACATTACCCAAATATTTAAAATCCATGCAAGCAGCTATTCATGATTGTACTTTTACATTGTACAGTGTCATCTTTTGATTTATTTGACCATTAATGCAGAACAAAAACCTCAGCAATCCAAACCAAAACAATAGAAAACTTCTTTTTATCTGAGTTTGTCTACTTAAATAATGAATTTTCTAATTTAGACAAGATGTGCTTTAAAAATGAACGTGATTGAAATGGAGGGAAATGGAAGGTGGAGGACAAGAAAGAAATAAAAAAAGGCTTTATTCAATGAATACTTGAATCTGGCTTACACAAGGCTCTATAAAATGCATTAAGTTTCTTACTGTCTCTCCTTGAGGAATGTGTATGGAAGCTGTGCTGAGGATTTCATTCAAGTGTTGTGTGATACGGGAAAGGCTGTTGATGGAGACTCGGCTGGGGCCAGCTTCTTAGCCTGGTGGCATCAAATTCTGTTCTGAGAGGCACCTAGAGGCTGCCATCACTTTGTCATTGCCAAAATTAGACTAAGATGCATATTTGGGGCCTCACAGAGTGCCTGTGAAGTTCTTGTAACAGTCATTAAGCTATCCTGTTTACTCATTATTACCTTACTATAGCCAGCCTGTTCCACATCCACCCACACCCCCCCACCCCCCCATTCTGGGACCAGAAATAAGTAAATAGGTAGTTTCTAAAACCTACATGCCTAATGTTTCCTGTTAATTTTACTTCACCTTTTTATTTTATTCTAGTCTGCTGACTTTTACAGAAAAGTCATAGAGACTCACAGAAAAACTGCAGTTTCTCTTCTGATTTCTCATGTTAGAGGTGGGATTTGATATAAATCACACAAAGTTTGCCTGAGAATAAGAGCTCACAATTTTGTGGTCATTTTAGGGTTTCCTCTTACCGAACTAATTTTGGCCATTCCCCCAAAAGCAGTTTTACATAAATGCAATATTCTTACTAATCGCAAGAAAAAAATGAACTAACTTCCTGACTGTTTTCACATTTTACAGGGTTTTGTTACATAAAACTCACTTACTTAAAGGCGAAGGGCATAGAGATGAGTTAAAAAGTTCTGGAAGCAGTTGCACAATGTTGTGATTAGATTTTGAATGTGTAACAATTCAAGCATTCTGTCTAGGTACATATAAAGAAGCCATGTGGTTCCTTCTGATACCCATCAGTGAAGATTATGTTTTATGTAGATGTCTTCTAGACCCACTACCAGCTCACAGCCAAGGATAGATGATCTCTTCAAAGGAGTTATATATTCATCTAACTTAAAACAGGAGAGGTAGCAATCATGTTTTAAGGTTTCAGGTTTTTGAGTTTTCTTTTGGTGTATGGGATGAATAAAATTCTGATAAGAGCCAGCCAGTCACTTAGAAATGACTGTAGTAGGTCTGCAGATTTACCAGGACTGTGATTCACTAGATGTTTTACTTCAGGATTGCATGTTGTACAAGATTATGTGAAAACAGAGTTATGAATTCGAAAAATGTAATCTAGATTGAAAAGGAAGAAGAAAGAGTGCTTCAGAAAATGGCTGGTTAGAGCATGCCTCCTTACCCTTGGACTGATATAAATAGAAGTAGTTTACTTACTAAGTATTTCTCATCAGGCTTATGACCAGAATTCATGAAACACTGAAATGGAAACTTTTTAATGAGTTTGCATTGTACAGGTGCTCCCAAATTGTTTGCTCAGGTCTGTTACAATCTTGAGACATGCAGTCATTTGGGAAAGGTGTCTTGTTAGACTGCTTTCTAATGCTATGTCAAAGTTTCTGTTGTATGACAATTTTTTCAGCATATGGGATTACACAGTAGATTACTTAATCACTATCAGAGTAAGTCTTATGGTAAGTGCTCTGTGTGCATACACACATATCTACATATATGTGTATGTATGCGTATGCACGTGCACTTGCCGTATACTGGAAACATTATTTCCACATTGGAGAAGCCCTTCGAAGTCCCGTATGCTAACCTGTTTTCTCTTGCCTAGGATTTTTGTTGGCGTGGGAAAAAGGTTACCCTTTCTCTGAGAAAGCATCTGTAATCTTCTAGAACTTGCTCATTTACAGGAGCAGTGCATAGGTCTTTGTTTATGCTGGGCTGCTTTTTATTAGGTGAAACAAATATCATTCAACAAGCACAAAATTATGGCATTATATTATACAGGTCTTGTCATGTTAAAAAAGTGGCTGCAAGTTTTTCCTTGGCTGCCAGTTCTTTATTGGAACCAAATGTCCAGTCTGGGGCATTTTAAAACTCACACATATGAGATTTAGTATTTGTTCTCAGTTGGCTAATGGTCTTAGTCTAACTTTCTGTATTAATTATCTGTTTATTTGACAAGAATCATGACTGCTTCACGACCTGATAGTAAGTCCTTGTTGGCTGAAAATGACCACAACTGTGCTTTTCCACTGGAAATAGAAGATACTGTTTCAATGTGGTAGTGCTGTGGATATCCCAGTTATCAGCAGTAGCAGTGGACTGATGCCGAACTTCAAAGCTACTGCAGTCAGTCTGTTGGTCTTATGATTGCTTTATCATTAGAGAGATTTTCCCCTTTGTCTGCTGACTGTGAATGTTGCCAGTTTTATTAAGTTGAGAAAACCATGACTTTTTGGGGGTATGACCTGTGAGGTCTGTGGAGAGTGCCCAAATTTTGTATATTTTTGGGATCCTTTAAAAAATCTCAGCTAAGTGAGTCTTTTTGCTTTCCACTGACATTTGTCAGTACCTTCCACTGACATTTGATATAGAGAAAACCAAGATGATCCATTCTGGCAAAAGTTAATTTATTGTGGCCGGACCAGGACATTGATTTGTCCTTAATGTAAAGCCAGGAAGCAATGCATTTTCCTGATTTAACTTGCATGTTTTGTTTTTCACTAAAAGGGTCCAGCGCTCATGTTACAAGTTCAACATTGGTATCATTTGCTTTTTTTGGCAGGTCCTGTAATGACAGCTGACAGTTGGAAGCTTAACTGGGTAAAAGTACTAATCTCTTCAGTAGTTCAAGTTCCCATAAATATTAAGTTAGTCAATTTTATCTGCCTTTCCTTCATTATTGGATCTATGATCAAATTAAAGTAATAAAATCCATGTCCATTATGCTATTTTGTGGTCTAATTTTGATTGCCAGAATAGATACAACTCACATAGACAAGCATTTATGAAAGTCAAAGTGAAATACTTGCTTTGTTTTTCTGAAAATATGTTTCTTTTATGTCCCTCCACCCCCACCGCACCCCAGTTTTGGATGGCTTACATTTTAGAAAATAAAACAAAACTAGAATTTATCCATATGTTTTTTTTTTTAGTAATGATGCCAAGCCTGATGTCAGTGAAGTGAGCTGTTGCCTTAGGCTGCAACAGAAGACAAATGAAGTGAATGAGTGTTTTGTTATGATCAATGAAAATATCTATCACTGATCTGGTAGAGGATTGTCTGTGTTCTAAATGCTAAGATATCTCTTTAAGGTCTAGGCATGAGGGCCACCCATTTTTAAAAATCCAGAATGATGCCTGAACAGTTACAACTTTTCAGTGAAGTGTCTCTTAAGGAAAAAAAAAAAAAAGAAAAGAAATCTTTCTCTGAAATTACCTTTATAGAAAAAAATCTCTATTGTTGTTCCTTCCCCCCCCCCCCCCCCCCGAGTTCATTTGTTTGGGTTTTTATTTATTTGTTTATTTAGGGAAAAAGCACCAGAAATTAATTTGATCCAGTTCTACTGTCTTTAACCTCTTTGAATATTGTTAATGTCATGCTTACTGCCAATACAATTCTGGGAGTTCAAAGAAAGACATTTTTGAGCCCAGTTTATGACAACAGTGGAAAGTCTGTCCTGAAAAAACACAGGTATTTTAGAAACATTTATATGACTTTGTTTTGTATTACACAGCATTTCCACACAAAAAGTTTCTGCAAGGAGCTAGTCTATATGGCATACTGGAACATGATGATGCTGAAGCATAGATAATGTAGCAGTTAATAATTCCAGAAATGCATAGTTAGATAATTGAATATGACAACTGGTGTTATTATGGTCTCTTTTGTCAATCTCAAAAGTATCTGAAAGAAACAGAAAATGATTTCATTTTATTTTTCAACTTTTTTGTTGTTTTTTTTTTTTTTGAGTTTTTATTTTTTATTTTTATTTTGACAGATATGAAGAATAGCATAGTCCAGTTCCTATTAAAAAGTAATTTATTCTTAGTTTTTCTGCACTTTATTATTCTACATACATATGTTAGACCATTTTAATATACTGTGATGCTACTGGATAAAAATCACATTTCCATGTGATGCGGTAAGAAGGACTGTTTTCTTCCTGTTTGCTTTTGATGGAGGAAATTCCCTGTTTATATAGGCCAAAGTATCAGCATTTTAGTTTTCTGCTATTATATGTACCATCATATGATTTTTTTAATATCTTGCTTTAAAATACTGGTCTTGGTTTTAGAACACGCTGCACTGGTCTATTCAACTTTTGTGTGGAAAAAAACTAAAGAGCTGTTTATTTAATAGTGCTTTTTCATCTTCATTTAAATATTTAGGAAGTACATACAGCTACAGTCTGCTTAAAATTGTTAAATAAAAAACCTTCAACTCATTCATCAAATTAACAGATGATAATATAAAATTAAACTATGGAACAGTACAGATTAACCTTGTGTGAAGCTAAATCTAGAAATATGTATGTCTGGTAAACTTGGTAAATCTACTTCCTCATGTACTTACTGTGCCTCACACACTCACAAAGAAAACTTCCCTGAGTTCAAAAAACAGCATTTCTGCTGGGTGGAAATGAAGCATTTTTGGACTGGAAAACCAAGTTTTTGCAAGAGCAGCTCCTTCCTGACTTCCATTATCATCTTGTAAAAGGAAGGACAGAGATTTATGTAATCCATTACCCTTTCTGCAGTATTTGCCAGCGGAGGCTGCTTAGGATACAGATCCTTCCATGTTTGCACACACTGTATTCAAACAATCAGTGATTTACAAATTTCCAGGTCTGAATTGTATCATGATCCTCTTTCTTAGTGGGATTTTAATTGTGTAATCTCTTTCTGAGCAGAATTAGAGTTTGACTGTCAAAGCATCCTCTCATTGACTTGGTGTTGAAAAAAAAATCTGTTCCAAACCTGTTGCCTTGATATCTTCAGTAGTTATTCTCAAGTTCTTAGTAAATAGTGCGTTTGTAATGCGTTCCACCTTACTCGTGATTTTATGACCTTTTGTCTGGCCTCATTCAGCTGTGTCTGAATCCTGGTTGCTGTTTTTCGCATCTTCTGTAGTTCCTCCACCCTGCTTTAGAAGAGGGATGCTAAGACCTACATAAGGCCAATGTTACTTGCCCTCTTGTTCACATAATGAAACCACAGTTCGGTTTTGACAGCCATCTTCAGTGCAGGGGTTATGGAAGGGGTTTTTCATATAAAAATACAATTCTCCCCTTCCTCCCCCCACCCCATCCCTGTCCCCTGCCTAAGTAAACTTGCAAACATGAACTGAGTGCACAGTGAATAATTTAGCAGTCAGGGGTGAATGGAAAGACTCTAAATATATTGTTCTGTTTTTTTCAAATCAGTTCACTGTACTTATTTGGGAGTATAGTCTTTGAAGGCAGCGTTTGTTGAGATTGCCGAGATGTCCAGATGAGAAAGACCTGTCACTAAATGCCCCAGAAGACCCAAAGGACTGTTTTTGTCTCAGCACAGGGGATAAGTATCACTAGACAAATATATATGCGATTGGAGCCACACAGAAGGGAGAAGTGAACATGCCCCTTGGGGGAAAAAACTTTCCTATGCCATATAAAAGTTTTACAGTTTGTGCTCCATAAATGTTGAGAGTTTTGCAGAGAAGCAAAATTGCTTGAAAAGTTGAAATAAAATTTGTTGGTAACCAGAAAAAAAAATCAGTTATTTAATTTTCTAAGGTAATGAGTCTGTCTAGTCTGTTGGAGATTCTTGTTAGTTGAAGGAGCTGCCCATCTTATTTTGAAGTGTTTTGTATCACTACGTTTAGTTCCATCTGCCTCTCAATTTATTTCATTTTTTAATTATTCTGGAATTCTTCTTTTAATCTCAGGTCAAACCTTGATATTTAAGTATAAATTTACAGTCTAAAAAAAAAATAAATTGTTGCCTGTATGTAAGAGTGAGAAGCAACTGTAGCTGAAATACCCAAGAACTCAGGAGAAACATAAGACAATTCAAAAGGCTGCAGCAGTTCCAGAAATTAAAAATAATTAAAAAATGTAGAATGTTAAAGCCCAATTCAGCTAAGCTCTGATGCGTGTGTGCAACTCTATGCACATTCTTAAATCCAGTGGGACCTCAGCATATGGCCAAGTGATTTGCTAAATTGGGACCTAATTAAGGACAATTGTAAAAGTAGCTGCTATTTAAGCAATTATGGAATCTTCAGTTAGATTTTTACTTGAACTCTGAAGTTAACAGGAAAGTCTTCTAAAATCAGAATTTAATCTCTTTCTGTTTAAAACAAAAGACTTAAGTAAATAAAATGTTATTATTAGTTCAGTGTTACTCACCACAATTTACAACATTATGAACTTTTGAAGGATTTCAATATTTATAGTAAAAGGTTAATATCAAGGAAAGTATTTTCTACTTGTAAAAGACAAAAAAATCCCCAGGAGTTACAGCAATATATGCTCTTTGGATCACTGGTGCAAAGCTATGATTCCTTAAACTGTTGATCTTCTAAAGGTTTAATGTCTTGGAGTTCTTTGAAATGTTTATACTGTGATGTTGTCACCTATCAAATATGGTTTTATGAAACTATGTTAGAATTTATGCAAAATACAATTTTGTAATGTGAAATTATATGACTGAAGTAATGCTTTGTAACTTTTAGTCTTGAAACTATTTAGAATCACAGGGTCATGTCATAGAAAATTTTGGGTTGGAAGGGTCCTTAAAGATCATGCTTGTTACCCTTCCCTAGGCCTATTTCTCTATTAATTTATTTTCCTGAAGATGGCTGACTAAGGTTATTCTGGCAAAATATCCCACTGACGCCTTATATGTCAGTCATAGTCTGTGATCTACCATAAGTATATTGCTTGGTATGCTTAAGAATGGTATTTGTGTTTCATCGATGTGTCACATTGATGGTTCATAGTGATCCAGAGATCAGCTAATAAGCCCAGATATTTCTTCTGCTTGGTTATTCCCAGTTTATGAGTTCTTGGCTTACATCAGCTACTCTTATTTATAGTCCCTTAGTGAGAGACCTTGTGCTTTGCTCCATTATAATTCTCCATCTTTCCTCAAGACTATCCAGTTCTTTTATTGTGATGTTCAGTTCTCTTCCAACTTTGTGTCATCAGCATGTGTGTTGAACACTAGTTAAATTATTAAACAAGACTAATCCAAAAACTGATCCCTTATGAACTCTGCTGTTAGTTTCTCTCCACTCTGACGTTTCCTCTTTCCAAAATAATACTTTTCGTTCTTTACTTACCTTTAAAATTAATATCTTGATATTTTACTGCTGAATATGTATCTTTTCCTCACTTATTAGAATACAAGCTGACCTTTCAAATCTGACAGCATAGGAAGAAATAATTTTTTAAAAAGGCAATAATTTTGAAAAAGCCATTACTGTTTTGTCACCTTTGTTGTGTGCACACTCAATTTATTTTTATCAACTATGGCCACAATTTTGACATTGTATGCATTTTTTTTATGCAGATCTAGTATTTTCAGTTGAGGTACACTGCATACTTACTCTTCAGTACTTGCTAAGGGATGTCACAAATAACTTCAATACTCACAAAGCAAACATTGATGGAAGTCAGTAGTTGTTAATTTACTAAGGAAAGTGACAAAGCTTTCCATGTTTTGTAGGCAGGCGTGACAACTCATTACTAGAATGATCCTGGCCTACCATGTTGGCTAATAAAGAATGGATCTGCTTATAAAGGTGAAGGGCTGAATGCATGTTTCTGAAACTTTAAGTAAGAAGCCAAGTGAACTCATGACACACCATAGTACAGGGATTAATAGGCAGTCTGTCCTCAGCCTTCAGATGTACAGTGACTGGACATCTAGCTGAGAAAAACCTATCCTTGTGTTGTGGTATGGGAATTACACCATGAAAATCATAGTTTTGTTTACTGGAATATGTTTTTTTTTTAATTAACTTTTCTCTCTATTATGTATTTTTACAGAGACTACTTTGTAAGTACTGAAATGACCTATGCTTAAGAATGTCTAGTTCCAATTCTTTAATGTTCTGTAGATCTTTTTTTGTTGGGTCAAAAGTAAACCAAGTTTAGCCAAATGGAATTGTTTACTGAGAGTCTGTGAAAGCCACAGAGACAATTAATTTAGAGTAATGTTTAGTGAACTAACTCAACCCTGAAATTTCTGCAGTTTTGTTAGCTGGAAGCTCTGAATATGATGCTTTAAGAGACTTAAAACTTGACATTTGCTTCACCCTTTTATGTACTCCTATAAACAATTTGATTTTTTCCTGTTTGTTTTTTTTTTTCCTGAGAATTTTTTCGAAATGATTTGAAGTTTTTTTAAGCCTGTAAACAAGTTATAAGATCAGACATTCCATGAGTTGTTCCATGTTACAAGCTGTTTTGCAGTTGTTACTGTATCTGCGTTCAGCTGTCTGGTTTATCTCTTAATCACATTACTTTGTAAATTATTCATTTTCAGATGCACTCTGAATTATGTTAATTTATGAAAAATATTAAAATATGTGAGCATTATCTGAAAATAGAGATAATTTTTATATTATATGGCTCCAAATCAATATATGTTAAAAACTTTTTTTCTGTATCACATTTCATGACTGCAAGTCAAAACACATGAAATAAAGGGAAAAAAAATCACAAGAGAAGAAAGGAGTGCATGTCTACATCTGTGCATAACTGATCATGTCTGACAGAAGCATAGATGATGTTAAACTTCTCAAGAGCAGGATCTACTGACAGTGATGTGTGAAAAAATAGAACAGTGTCTGACTTATTTTCTCTGAGATGTGAAGGTACACCAGGCTTTTGAGATGAAGGTTACGTATTTTCTTAGTGTACAAATGATACAAAGAGATGCAGATAACTTCAAATGTGCTGATAAACTTGCTTACCTTTTTATTGTATTCTGTGTATGTTTCACTGAGCTCTCCTGGAGCTATTTATACTTATTGTATATAAATTGATCTTTCTGCTCTTTTGAAAAGCTGGAGGTTGATTTAAAAAAAAAAAATTAAGTTTGCTTTAACATGTAGCAGGTTTTTTCCCCATCTTCTCCATTTGAGTTGAAACAGATTCAAAGCTGGTTTAAAGGAAATGCATAATGGATTAGTACTTAGTCCAGGAACTTTGCCACCTCAGAAGAGCTAGTAATTTTTAAGACTCAGAGGCTACTCTGTGCAAGGCAAAGCAGCTCAGAGTACACATTCCACCACTTTAGGCTCCCTCTTGACTTTAGGATAAAGTGCAATCAGTAAATTAATTTTTTAGTGAGCAGGAAGACTGCTGAGCTTGCTTAATCTTTTTAAAGGTATAGTGTAGTGTATACATATAGTGTAAATGTCTTATGTCTGAGCTCATCTTTACTCTGCATATAGTTAGCAGAAAGAAATTCTACATAGCAATTAATATCATCATCAGGTAGGCATAGAAAATAAGTCAAATGAATTGTGAGGTAGAACTGCTTAATTCTCAGCATAGATTAGCAAAAAGATCACAGTGACAAACTAAAATGGCAACATCTGCATTTCAAGTGTCTACATGTAAGAAAGGTAAGAGGTCTTTTTGTTGACCTGTCTCTGAATGAATTGTATACTATATGTTTATTAAAAAGCATGCACACTTTTTTCTGTACATGGAAAATGTGAAGTCAGACTTCTTAATAATGTTTGAAGCATTATTCATCTTAAATATTACCTGTGTATTCTAAACCACTGTCAAAATACTTAATCGTCTCTTTAAAAACCAAAAAAATTCTTTAATGCATTTGGAAGGGTTTTATGTGTCGTTGGTTCATCTGGTAGTTAGTTTTCTAGCATATTTTGATTTAAGCAATTTTTATTGCTATATGTCTCTTTCTGACTCGTAATCACAAAACTTGTGCCTTCCTCATTTCATTACTTGAAATTGCAGACATTCTTTCGTTCAGAATAGTTCATTTAGAAAAGCATTATCTGAAGAACTGCAGTTTTTTTTTACAAAAGTAGTGTTTCAGTGGGTAACTGGAAGTTTTATTTCATGGTGGATTCTCTTAGACAAAGAAAAGAAGTTTTAACATAAAAAGGACATGGAACTGTTGGAACAAGTCCACAGGAGGGCCACGAGGATGATGAGGGGACTGGAGCACCTCCCGTATGAAGACAGGGTGAGCAAGTTGGAGCTGTTCAGCCTGGAGGAGTGAAGGCTGTGTGGAGACCTCACAGCAGCCTTCCAGTATCTGAAGGGGACCTATAGGGATGCTGGGGAGGGACACTTCATGAGGTACTGTAGTGAGAGGACAAGGGGTAATGGGTTCAAACTTAAACAGGGGAAGTTTAGGTTGGATCTGATGAAGAAATTCTTTACTGTAAGGGAGGTGAGGCACTGGAATGGGTTGCCCAGGGAAGTTGTGAATGCTCCATCACTGGCAGTGTTCAAGGACGGTTTGGACACAGCCTTGGGTGACATGGTTTAGTGGGAGGTGTCCCTGCCCATGACAGGGGAGTTGGATCTAGATAATCTTAAGATCCTTTCCAACCCTAACTATTCTATGGATCTGTGATTCAGTATTGATGAAATCTCTGTGATTGGTGAAATACATATACTTGCTTTTCACCGAGGGCCTCACTACAGCTTTGAAATGCTCTCCAGGCTTGGGGCAGGAGAAACCTGATAGTCAAAACACTATTAGTAGTACAAATAACTGAAATAACCAGTGAGGGTAGAATTTGTGTGTTTAAACATAAAAATGGCTGTATGTTCCCTCTTCTGAAATGTGCTGGAGGAAAGGAAGACTGTCATATGGTTGAAGGAGCTTGAAAATTATGAATACTTTAAGTTACTTCAGCCAGAGATGATCAGTCTTAACATCTCAGTGCTGGCACTAATGCTTCCCTTCAAGTAAATCTATTCTGTGCAGAGTCTTACTTTCCTGTTGCCTGCAAGTGTTCTTCCCTTCTGTACAGCCTGTGGGAAGAATTAAGTTTGACCCTGCTGCTCTTTCCTCATACTCTATGAATTGATGAAAAACACAGTGCAAGTACAGCACTGAGTGCTTTAAGCTACAAATAAATGAAAAAAGAACCCAGAAAACCCCAAAAAGCAAAGATAACCATAGCATGCATTACAACCAAGTTTTCAAAGTTCACAGGCGTGAGCTGTGCCATTGCTGAATGCTTCTGGTAATTTCTATTCAGTGGTTTTCTTTGGCTGAAGTCATTCATCTATGTGTGTCACTAAGAAAGTATGAAGCTCTACTATGATGCTATCTCTTCTACTATGTAATATGGTATTTTGGCTGTTTCTGAAACTGTAGGTATTGGGGAAGTTATGAATTACTCCTTAAGTCACATTATTCTTCAAATTATAGGAACTAGAATTGAAAATGACCCTTCTAACCATTAGCATTGATGGTTCTGCAAGTTGATTGACTTCACAAAGAGTGGTTTTAATCTGTGAGTGAAGAGATGCTTAAGAGAGAAATGCCAGTAGCGGAAAGTCTGTAGATCTGTGACTTTCAGGGGTATGCAGGGATGAACAGAAAAATTCAAGGTGGTGAATGGACGATCTCTGTACTAATTTTTGTTCACAGCATATTTTTCAAAATGTTACGTTTGAGGTACTACTTTAATGAAACTTCTTTTCTTGTGCAGTGTTGTGCTGTGTTTGAAGTCCCTATAGGGACTTCAGTTTAATAATGACACTGTAGATCTTGTTCAATTCCTTGTAACTAAATTAATCCAAATATTTGGGACTGTTGCTTTTGGTGATTGCTGTTGCTTTGCTCAGTTCTGACTCATGCATATAGAATTTGGTGGTTTAAGTAGTTCTTAGTCTGTACTTCGTAAGACACTTGTGGCCTAAAAGGATACAATTTAATGCTGTTTGGAACTTTTTTGGATCCCTTGTGTTTCTTACTGTCTTTGCTTGTTAAGATTTCTCCAGAGATAAGCAGCTTCTGCTTGGAGAGTGTGGTAATTGTTGACATTCCATAGGTAGGTGTGATGAAACTTTAGGCTCTCTATAACATATTATATTAGACTGTCATCTGACAAAGAAGTTCTCTCTGCAGATGATGTATATATATATCCATTTTAAAATTCAAGCAGTCATCAATACTCCAAAGCTAACTTTTGAATATTTGAAATAGCAAAAGAGGGAAAGCTATGCAGAAATACAGTATAAAAATGATCTGATTACAACTATTGCTCTGAGCTTCTTGTGCCTTATGAGTCATTGGTATCAAAGTTTTTCTACAGTGTGTTTAACTGATGTGGTTTTAGGAAGTCAGAGGAGGAGGTAATCTGTCTTTCTAACACAATTTTGGATATTTCCAGGCATTCTGCTTAAATAAAGCTTGTTATTTTAGCAGTAATGATAAGCATATATCGTGCTTCCTTGGAGAAAGTTTACCATATCAGGTTGCATAAATGCACACACATGGCACCTGCATGCACACATGTGTTGTGAAGTGTCATGCAGCAGTATTAATTTCATTGCTGCTTTGATAAAATTT
This sequence comes from Forpus xanthops, assembly GCA_032466535.1. Taxonomy (NCBI): domain Eukaryota; kingdom Metazoa; phylum Chordata; class Aves; order Psittaciformes; family Psittacidae; genus Forpus; species Forpus xanthops. The sequence continues at coordinate 15,268 of JASSUY010007737.1, forward strand.
ACCATTTCTGCAGCTTCAAGGCCTTGGGTGAGTTTAAATAGTACCTGTGACAGGGAAAAAAAAGCTCAATATAATGACGATTTTTTTTTGGAGGGAAACAGATTTTTTGTAATTGTGACATTAATTGGTACTTCACGTAATCTATTCGTAGTAGCTTTAGTGTGATTCACTTAGGATCTGGTTGTGATATGTTAGCATCAGAACTACATACATGTAGTAGTCGCACCAAAATTTGACATTAAACTTTTTAAAGAATCACGTCAAATATAATTTCCGTGTTCTGTGAAAAAATAACCACCTGTAAAGACAATTTTACATACTGACAAACTTTATTTATCCCAATTGCCCTGTTACCTAAGGTCTAAGTTCAGAATCATCTCTGTTTATGTATACTGACATACACTGTAAAACAGGTAGTTCATTTATGTCCTAAAAAGATGATCTTTCTTTACCACTATCTCCTTTCCTGTTTTAAATCTGGCCATTTTCCATGTAACTACATAATTTTGTAAGTAATAAGAGATATTGAGTGAATCTTGTTTACTGGTAATACATTACAAAGAATTAATGTCAGTATGTAGTTTGATTTCCTGTTGAATTTCTGTTTAGTTAAAGCTAATGTCCAGCACTGTAAGGACAGCAAAAATACTTGTGAAGACAGAATACGGAAGGTGGTTGAGGTAGAAGTGCTTATGATTTAGAACTTCCACAAAGTACGTTAAAAAAACCCCAATATTCTTTCCATACAAGATGCATGTAGTGAACCTTGTGTTCTTTAAGCGACAAAGGAAGTTTAAGGCCATATTATTTGTTGTTTTTTATTTTTACCATGAATTTAGGATAATTAGTTTTCTTTCACAGGCTAGCACTTGGACAAAATGGGGTCTTGAGAGTTATGTCTCTTTGCAACAGACTATGGTAGCATAGAAGAATAATTAAGAAATCCAGGTGAAATGACTGTTCTAATGAGATACAGGATTCTAAGTATTTTGAATTCATGTGGGTGCATGGAGATCTATTCATGTGGTATTTTTAATTTCAGTTAAGATGGTCACTTGGTGAATAATGACTTCATACGTGCTGTAGTTGCACCTGTGTAAGTGTATTCCTTCTAAAGGGAAACAGGATTACATAATCCCTGAGGGATTTTTTAGTTTTGTATATATTTTTGAGAATTTGAGAATCAGATTAGGGTTACATGTACACTAACAGAAATAAATAGCAAAGCAGTGTGTGGCATTGATAACCAAGCAGTCCAACCTGTTTCTCAGATTCCAGCTCTTTAATTATTTAAAGCATGTAGAGTTTTTGCAAGGAAATGATAATGTTTTGGTGAGGTTACAGGAACTCCCATGAAATGCACTTTCAATCCTAACTTGTTTTAATAAAGATTTTATCTGAAAATTTCATAGGTGTTTGAACCAGCTCCAGCATTTAAATCTCGCTGGCACTGGATTGGCATCCACAGGAGGGGTTTTGTGCTTCGGCAGGTATTATCAGACCAGAACTTCTGTCTTGCAGACATTCATGAGCTAATGAAAAGGAAGGAAGAAGGTGTTACATCTACACAGATTTTAAAATAATTAACAGGAATGAAGAAAGGGAAAGCATGTTTTTTTTTATGTTAACAGTCAAGGTGCCTACATATCTTAGGTCGAATGCCTTTATGTGTAACATGAAAAGGTGATCTGTGTTTCTGCCTTGGTTTGTCTGGGTGGTTCAAGAGGAAAAATTTCCTCTTTTCGATATATTTAGTGCTGTATTTACCCTTCTCAGCCTCCTTCCCTCTTATTTACAGAAATGTGGGAGAGAAAGCGAAAGGGGCAGATAAAATTAATAAGTAGGCTGAAGAAACAAGAGACAAAATATTTATTTGCAAACTTTTTTCTGTAACCATGTATTCCTACAAATTCTTTATTTCTGTTTTTCTAGATTCATACTGGCTATAAGCAGCTGCACCTTCCCTTTCTTAAGTCTTTAGAGGCATAAACCTTATTTCTGATAGATTCTTTAAAAAACTTTGCTGTAATCATGGAAATAGGTAGGTTTGATTTTGTGCATAGGCTGATCCCTCTTCCCCAGTTACCCAAGAAAGACTGAATGGTTTTCTTTTTTCAATCCAAAAATTGTACCAAAGCTGAGGTGTATATTTAAATGACAAAGTAAACATGTTCAGAAATACAGTGGGGGACGTTTGAAAAACAAACAGCTGAGAATAATGTTCAGTAATTCTCCTTTTATTCCATCGCCCCATTCCATTAGATTCAACCCACATTCAATATGTGATGATGTAGCAGAAAAATTCAAAGAGATTTTGAAACATAATCTATTATATCGGGGTAGGCAAAGTCCAATGTTAAGTTTGGAGTCATATTTAGTCCAGGGCATGTTTGCTTCTCTTTTGCATGTTTTTGGGATGTTGCTTTTCAGGTGAGCTATCTTATCACCAGGATGGGTGCTTGTAGCAGACTGGTCATGAAAGAGCTGTAAAAAGTTGATTTGTCCCAGATTTATGCTCTCAGACAAAAGTTAATATAGTTAATTTTAACAATTATGGAGGTTTCAAACTAAGAGAGCTTTTATATTCATTTATTATTATATAGTCCTTTTTTGCTGTATAGTTATTTATTGCCATTTATCTCAAAATCTCTTAAAAAACGAAATTTCAGAAGAATTTTGAGTAAATTTCACATAAATAAGAAAGTAATTTATACTATCTGTTGAGAATTTTATGAAGTGAACCTCATCTGACCCTGAAGGCAAGAATAGTGCTCTGTAGGTGACTCTTTTTTTTGGACTGAGTCTGAAGAAGTCACAGTTTCATTCTGTGGCCGCCTTTTCATTTCGGCACAAACTTACTGAGGTAGTCAGTCAGTTGCCTTGCAAAGCTTTAAATAGAAAAAACTGAACAGGTGGTTTGGGTTCAGGAAATAAAATAAGCTATATTATTGTAGACAGGGAAAATTCTTTTCTCATTACACACTACTCGGATAGAATTAAGCAGACAGCTCATGCTGAGAAATTTGAAACTCAGAGAATGCAACAGTTAAAAAGACACACAATAAATGCAGTAGTAATTCAGGGAAGGACCTTCAGAGTCTACAGTAGAGCAGCTAACTCAAAACAAACAAACCAAAATAATGCCACCCCCGTCTCTCCTCGCCCTCTCCCTTCCCCCCTCTCTCCTTATGTTATCTTTGACAATAGAAATCTATTTTATAAACCAAGCATAATGATGACTTCATTTTTCTGATTAAAGTTAGTCATCTGTTTATTTTTCCAGGGTTAGTTAACTTTATTCGCATGAGATTATGTTAGCAATTATGTTTAGAATGAAATCTCTCTTCATTTTTAAGCAGATTTGGAGGGAGTAGAGAAGAGAAAAAATATTTGTTTGCCACTCAGTAATCCAGTCCAAATGTTCAACAGTCCCTCTGTGGCAAGAGACAGCATATGACTTTGAAGCTAGACTTGGTGCTGAACACATTTGAACAATAAAACCTTAGATCACTAATATTTGAAGTATTTATTTCTAATTTGCTCACCATCTGCTCTGAAATTCTTTGGTTTATATTATATGTATTTAAAGGCCCCAGTACTTTTTATACTGAAATTTAAAAGCGAAAAAAACAACTCTGGTTAGTTGGCTTGGGGAGGTAGCAACGCTGAGCGTTACATGTATTTGCTAAACAGCTCAGAAATGCTTTATATTGGATTTTTGCTTTTCCATGGCTTATCATCCTTTTATTTGTTAAACATAACATTTCTTGGAGAAAATGGCAACTTTATTTTGGTATGTTTATGCTACTTTTTTTTATTAGGTCATTAACTATATAAAATGAGCAAATTTAGAGAGTCTTAAGAGTAATTTTAGGAAGCGCTGATATATTCATATATTTTCATTTAGAAACTCCCAGACATGAGTGAGTGTTAGCCATTAAATTCAGCACCTGATCACACGCATGTTGGAAGTTATCCAGAGACTGGGTGAGCAAAGACTGTTACTTCTTAGGCATGTCACTGAAATTAAGATTAACTCCCTGGAGAAGACAATTGAATTAACACAGAATGTTTTATGTGCTACAAAAACAAACTTGTCATAAAAAGAAACTTACCTGTATCACTACTTTGCTTACAACTTTCAGAAGTGCAGTCAGGTATACACTGCAGTGACTATGAATAAGCTGTTTTTTCACGTGAAAACATTTGTTGTCTTTTCTTAATTGTATTTTAATGTTAAATTTTAATGGTTTAATTATGTGCACATTACCATTACACTCCAAGAGAAATATTCTGACTTAATACTGATGGCTGTTTTAAATGGTAGATTTATAATTTGATATTTTTTTCTCATTGCTTATGCTTTTTTATCAAGCTCAGCTAAGCAAATTAGTGATGTTAAATAGAAAAAACAAAACCTGAAAATACTAATCATTTTATTTTAACTGTGATGTGTGCATTATGCATTTATATAAAGAAAACATTCATGCCATGTCATTAGCAAACAAATAATAATCAGTCAGACATGAAGTATTATTAAAAGACAAGAAGATTTTATGATGAAGACAGGAGAAATAATAGAAATTTGCAGAAGGGCTGTTGTTGTATCTTGTAAGGAATAGCTAGAAAATTAGATTAATCAAGGAGCAGACATTTGGAAGAAAGTTTGTGTGAATGCCTGACAGTCTTGCTCTTTCCCTCATTTCAAATGTTGGCAGGGTAGCATGCAGCTCCAAGGGAAATGTGCTCCTTTCATACTTGAGTAATTGATGAATTGTATGCAATATGCAAATGAGAATCCATAAATCTTATGAATGACAGCTTAATTTATGTGAGCCTTAATGAATGCAGGATTAGATTTTAATTAAATATCCTCAAAGGCACCCTGAGTAGTAGGTTTTTTTTAGGCCTTGTTTTTTTGAAGACTTGTTTCACATGGAGTGCATTTTATGAAAGAAGAAAATCAGGCAAAGAACTTAGTAGAAATGTTCTTGTATTTTAATGATAAGCATTGTTCTGTTTTGTGAAGCAAACAGTACTTCAACTGATAATAAGCATCTAACAAAATATCTACTGATCTTTTTTGTACTTCCTACACAATCTCCCAAATTTGATTACCTTTAATTGCTGCTGGCTTCTGATATTGTATGCTATTTTTAATTGCAGGAAAAGTTATTAAAAGTTCTCAAAAAATAAACAGTATCTGCAGAAGAGTTCATTAAAGTTTGATTTGCTATATGAATGTTCTAAACATGAAATCTAATTCCACTAAAATAGGGTGTTCCCTCCCCATTTTGAGAATTTCATCTCTAGACAATACATAATGAGTTAAAGTGATAAATAACACAGAAGGGTGTAAATAACATTTAGTAAGCAGAATTATAAGATAAAAGTGTTCTGCACCAATGCCTGCTATTCCCAGCTGTCTTTGGAATAAGGGGACTGATCCTGTTCCTTTCACACCTGTTTTAAATTAGTCACTAAGAATGTGGCTAGAACCTGCTTCAGCTGGGAGAGATAGTTGAGCAAACTTCAGATATGCAGTCATTGTAGTCATGCAGGATGTGTTTCCTTGGCCGTATTTTACTGATTGAGTTTGTCAGTGTTACTTGGTAGCCCTTACATAGCCAAACCACCAGTCCCTTCAGGTAGTTTTCTATTCTCCTGTGTGTGATTTTTGCTTTTTGAGAAAAGGAAAGGCAATGACATCCATTCACTGGCAAGATCTGAAGTTTTTTTTTTTGGTGTTGTTATGGCTGTCAGCTCTGAAAATTGTTTTCTCTTAAAAAAAAAGAAAAGAAAAATCAGTTGGCAGTTGTAATCTTCCCTTTTTAAATTCAGCAACTTAAGAAAATCCAGAAACTCATATTTTTTCCTTCAAGATACAGCAGTTGATTGGTAACTCCTTTTCCAACTTTGTACAGTCAAGATTCTTCCTCTTAATTTTCTCATTGGTCCTGCTCTTCCGGGCTTTTGCCCACACTCTGGCTGTGACAGTGGCCGCTGGGATGATCTTGCTGTTTCTTTTGGCTGAAGTAGTAGGAAGGACATGGAGAAGGGTAAGGAAGAATTTGACTTCCCTGGTTAACGAGTAGGTATAGAGGAGTTGTTCATATCCTCTCATCTTTGAGGTAGACCCCTTCAGGTCAGCTGTGGGTAGGTATGGAGAACCTCTGTGAGAAGGGGACTTTGCCACAGTGCATCAGAGCTTGCTTCCTCTTAATGCTCCTTCATAGGTGAGAGCATAAGTAAAAAGCTATAGAAGAATGTCAGTAAAAGAAGGTATAGGACAAATCCACAAGACAAATCCCAAAGGCTCGGTGGCATTCTGGTTTGAAGTCAGATGTGAAATAGGTGGACAGTTAATACAAAGTTGTGACCTCCTGCATAAAACTGGTGGTGTCTGTGGAACAGTGGCAAATATGATGCTGACAAAGGGATCCTAGAAGGTGTTTACAAAACTACAGACCTATACTTCACAAATAAGTAGAAAGAATATTGCTAATGGACATGAGATAAATATGATGTACTGGTGAAGAGTCAACAATGCTTCTGTAGATAGAAAATCAAGTCGAATTAATGAATGTGCAAGAAAAGTCTATGCAGTTGATAAAAACCTGGATTCTCAGAAAGCTTTTAGCAGGGTTCCTCAGCATGGAAATTAGGCTGCCATGGGTAATTAGGAAAATACTCATTTAAAATGTAGCAAACTGATAATTTTTTGTTTTCTTTGCTAGCTGAGAAAGGTCATTACTTAAGTCCTGTGGTGGGTTGTGATAAGGCCTGTGTTTTTCAGTATCTTTGTAAACAATATGACAAAAAAAAGGGAGGTAATAGCACACTACGAATTAAATGTTAGAATTTGTCTTACTAGAAAAGACATTAGTGGAGCTGAGAAGCAGAAGCAAGGGAGGAAGGGTAACAGAGGTATGTAAAATTGGGAATGGAGTGAAAAGGTCAGAAGGGAGCATTCTGCTAATATGAGAACTGGAATGAAATGAAACTTAGAGATAGTAGATTTAATAAACACATCTGTATCACTGCTTCACACAGTTCATACTTAAGTTGCCTGGTACACTGCCACAGGACATTGTACGTGCCAAAATTTGATACAAGTTCAGAAAATCTTAATTATGGAATCATAGAATCATAGAATAGTTAGGGTTGGAAAGGACCTTAAGATCATCTAGTTCCATTCCCCCTGCTATGGGCAGGGACACCTCCCACTAAACCATGCCACCCAAGGCTATGTCCAGCCTGGCCTTGAACACAGCAAGTGATGGAGTATTCACAACTTCCCTGGGCTTAGGTAAGAAAAAAATTTATCAAAGACACTAAAAGACCACTGTACAAGGTTCAGAAAATCTCTGGGATGTAAAGTACTGGAGACTGGGAATGTATCCTTATACTGAATCACTGTATGGTTTTCTGTATATCTTACTTAGGCAAGTCATCAGGAGAAAGGATACGGTTAGGTAGGTCTATGGTTTCACTGGGTATGGGTGTTCTTTAGTTACTGTAACGTGTAGACTTTTATAGTATCAGTTAGATTAGGCTTTACAAATAGGCTTTGAATCATTGCTTACTGTTACATGCCTAGAGATTCCATTCTGTCTAGTGGCTTCCATTTGTGAAGTACAAGTGATAGGAATGGAAAAGCAAAAAGTCCCAACTTTTATATTGAGTTAGTTAACATAGAATTTGATTGGTTTTACTAGTAGATGCATATAACATAGAAAAAACAGTAAGCTCCCTAAAGAAGTAAGAAAAATAAGGTATCTCAGGCACTGAAAGCTCTAATTTCTTCCTATATGAAGATTTGTGTCTATATATCTATACACATACATGTAGAGAGAGCTTCATATCTATCTATCTATCTATCTATCTATCTATCTATCTATCTATCTATCTTCCTGTATTTCTTCCTGAGGAAATTGTAGAAATTCACACAAGAACTTTGAAGCCTGTAGTTATGTGGCACGTCTATTTTGTTCCTTGTGTACTGACCTTAATTGCTCTTTCTATGCTGAATGCAAGCACTCGTTTTGATTTTAAAAGTAAAAAGGATGGATGAAGGTGAAAGAATAAGGTAGAATCTTTGAATTCAAAATTATGAGATCCAAATAGAGTTTTATGAGATAAAATGTTTCTATAATCATATTTAACAAATTGTAATTCGCAGCTCACCTGTATGCTACAATTTGTATCAGATTCACTGCCTACAGTGCATGTTTTTTCCAAGAAGACCTGCACAAACTTTATAAATTAAGTGAAAAATATGTATGGATTCTCTGCAGTGCATGGATTTGATGTTGTGAGAGGAATCAGGCCCAATGTATCTGCTCTATTTGTGAGAGGTAATTATAAGATCTCCTTGAAAAAGGATGTTTTTGCAGATCTTGATTTGGCTTTCAGCATTTATGAATTTGAATTGACATCCTCAGCACAGTGCCAATTCCGCATGACTAGATTCATTCCACAAACGGAGTTTAAATGGCTGTGTGTATGCTGCTAAACTCACTGGGGCAGGGTTTTGTGCAAGCATCAAATTGTTAACCTGGTGTGGCTTTGGGAAGAAAGAGATTTTAGCTGTGTTAATGCTGTTTGGCGTCTTGACCAGCGAAATATAATAGTCTTGTTTATTTACTGGTATAAGCAAAGCCAGATCATTTTAGACTTGGGTTAGCTTTTACTGACTGAATCTGAGGGAGAAGAATAACCACTCTGGTTGGCATAGGGAACACCAATTTTTCTAGTCTCACAGGAGCAGAATCATTTTGCTGTGCTTGTCCTTGGCTTGGAGGGAGCCGAAAGATCTCCACACTGCTTAAACCCCTCAGCCTATAGATCACACATCAAAATTCATCCTGTTCCCCTTCCTAGTCAAAAGTAACTTTTTATTTTTTTTTAAGGCAGGGATTAAACTTCCACCTTGTTAGCTGGAAGTTTTACTGATTTCATAGAGCAGAAGCGTGAGAGGAAGCTGAAGTAAGTCAGTGACCAAAATGAGTGTGCTCTTCTTGTGAAGATGGCAGCCTTATAGTGGGAAGGCAAGTGTGTAGCCGCCATGTCCAGAAAGCTAATTGTTCTCTCTTCTTCAGCACTGGCGAGACTGTATCTGGAATATTCAATCTAGTTTTGGGTTCCTCAGTACAAGAGAGATGCGTATGTAGTGGAGCAAGTGCAGTGGAGGCCACCAAGGTGGTTGGGGGACTGGAGCATGTGGCTTGTGGGAGCTGAGACTGTTCAGTGTAAAAATGAAGGCAAAGGGAGGATTTTGTTGAGGTCTTCAGCTACCTGGGGGTGATATAGAGGGGACAGAAAAGACAAGGGACCAAAGTCCCAGGTTGCAATAAGGAAAATTCTGTCTAGATAGAAGAAAAAGTGAAGTCACCAAGAGAATCATTAAATACTGGAAGAGATTGCCTAGAGTGATTTTGGATTCGCTAACCCTGGAGATAATGACAGCTAATCTAGACAAGTCCTTGAGTAACCCATTCTTACTGCTCTATCCCCAAACAGGGTTTGGACTAGATGAGCTCCAGAGGTCCCTTTCAGACTAAAATGTTCGGTGATTGTGAGTTAGGACTACATCTGCCTTCAGAATTTGTCTTGCACTATAACCACCATATTTACAGCTAATTTCTATTCAAATTATTTTTTTGACTTCTCTATTTTAATGACAAAATTACTTTTGGCAAGTTCTAAGTGTACTTTGTAATGGTACTTTGTAATGGGTGAACTTAAAAAGTCTGTACTCTTTTAGGCATGTTGTGAATCCTTGTTTCAGCTTTGTATGTAACAAATAACGTTACAGCAAGCAAAAATTGAATTTAGTTTTGTTGAACTTTGCAGTTTTTTCAGTGTGCTCAGCTTTTAAGTGGGGAACAATAGGCAATGATATTCTCTGCAACATATTATTTGAAAAGTTTGAAATATGTGTCTTGATTTGCATATGTTATCTGATTGATTACTTTTGCTCTAGGCCCCAGTATGTTCACCTCTAAAGAGGTAAGTGCTACTGAGTTGTTTGATTTAGCATTTGATTTTGCCTTGATGGGATTGCAAACACAGAATGTGTTCTTGCATACAGTACTAATGTTGACAATGCACAACATATGCATTGCACGTATAGGATTTTGAAAAGTTATAGTAGGTGATAACTGTCTGTGTTTAAGTGTCATAAGCCACCTAATAATCTGATCAGAACTGACATGGGAGATGCTTTTATAATATTTACAAAACCATGATAAGGTGGATTAATATGGCAGTTACATTCGAAGTGTCTAATTGAAATCTATCAGAACAATTGTTGGTCTGTCTGAACAACTGTTACTTCAAGGTCAGGTTGGAGAGAGCCTTGAGAAACATGGTCCAGCGTGAGGCATCCCTGCTATGGCAAGGGGTTTGGAACTAGATGATCTTACGGTCCGTTCCAACCTTAATTATTCTATGGTTCTATGATTCTGTGATGGTTGATTAAAGTCTTAATGGAAATTGCCAAAGAACCCTGAAATTAAAGTAAGTGTGAAGATACTATATCAATTGTGGAAGGTATTACGGCAATTTTGGGTAAGGTTTTGTTGCGATTATGTGTTTTCGTAGATAGGTCATAGTGTACCATGTCTTTACATATGTATGAACTTTAGAAAACAATGAAACAGGTGACTTAATTTATGCTTTATTTATGCTATCAGTATACATTTCAGAGGATAACTCTATTTGTATACATCTTTGGTAAAATAATGTTTGACTTGTTTCCTTTGGCTTTGGAAGAGGCACACTGATCTAGAGTTGGGCTTTCATTCTCCTAGTTAGCTGTGCTTTGGTGCTTGAATGTACTTCCAGTGCCAGTGTTGACTCAGTATTTTAATTTATTTAGTGCCAGGTTAGTATTTTCAGTTGGTGTTTGTTTTGTAAATCTTGCTATTGTATTACTTTTATTGTCAAAACTGAGTATCAGACCCAAGCAGTTTTGGAGACACTGAAGGAACCAGAATAAACCTTGTTATTTTATCTCTCATGGGCCCTCTTTTCTTCCTTCACTCCTCTCCAAGCTGTAGAAACAATGCTTAATGAAATAAGGGAAGAGCTGGCCTTTGTAGGCAGCTTCAGTAACTAAGCAGCTCACCAATTACAGACACGTTGTATCTCATGCTGTAGTTTTAGCCTTCTAGCTATTTAGTCAATGTGAATACTCAAGTCAGTAGAATTACTAGACCTTACCAGTGTGTAGAATATTTCATGAATTAGTTCAAAAGTGTAATTAGAAAAAGTAGGGTCCAGACATGTATCAAAAAAACCCAGCTAGTCATCCTGATTTTTTCACCCATTTAAAACAATGTAAGTAAGCTGCAACTACATGAAACACAAGTAAATACAAATTAATTCTGCAGAAGGGGATCCAAATAGAAAAAGCAAAGCCCATGGTCTTCTGAAAATGCTTCAGAAATTCTCCTTAACCTGCCATATTGGTAAGAATTTCAAATGCTGGCTAAAAGGGAGACCAGCTCTTTAAGCATGGTTGGTTGCTGGATAGAATGGAAAGGTTTTGTGAAGGTCTGATATGTAGCTTTGTATGGCACATATGCAGAACTGTTAGGTCAGATGGTTTGAAGCTTTTGTTGAGTAATCAGAATGTAGTAATTATACATGCAGTTTGGTGTTTTTAATGGTTCTTGACTTGTGTACATCATACAGAGCGTGGCTGGCGCCAGGTAGGCTTGGCAACAGCTCTGAAAGGCGTGAGTCACGGCAGTAGCTGCCAGATTCCAGATGTACAGGTACATATCTGAGAAGGAAAAAGTTCTTGACCTCTTTGAAACAAAGCAGAGGGAATGTAGAGATCAAAAGTTGTAACAATTCCAGTCCCTTTGCTATCCAGTTTTGGTGTACTTTCTATTTCATGCCATCATGGTTTATCTGCTTGTTCAGTGCCTGTCTAATTGAAAGTAAAGATTATTAAAAATCAGAATACATCACTGACACTGCTAAGGCAACTGTTGCCTTGCAATGTCATGGTGACTTGTATTACCCATTGTAGATATTTCTAAGTGGTACAATAGAATCACAGAATCAGCTAGGTTGGAAAAGACGTTTAAGTCCAACCACTACCCCCAGGACTGCCAAGACCACCACTAAACCGTGACACTGAGGTCCTTATCTACAGTTTTTGAACACTTGTTTTGGGATTCACTTTAAACAGAAGATTTATAGCTTTATTGTAGAGCAGACTGATACACAGAAGCTGGAAGCTGCTATGCTACTGCCACTGGCAAGACAGAAAATTTTTCTCACCAAGCTACTGCTGCTGTAGGCAATGTAGGGATACCTGTTATGAATCACTAAAAAAATGTTATGAAACGTAACCTTAGAAGATCTGTTCACAGATAACTAGAAATGAAGTTTCAGGTGTATGAAAAAATATTTTTGTCTTCTTGTAGCTATTTTTTCAAAGCAAACAAACCAGTAACTGAGCAAAAGAGATTAAAAAAAAAATCTATATCCAGGGCACTCAAACACAGAATTAAAATGTAGTACTGCTTACCTAATCTGTTTCTAATTCATGTTTACTTAGCTATTTTCTAAATTTCTCTCCCCCTAATATAGGATTAGAAGCTTCCTTGAACTTACTTCTGTGTTAGTTAACTCACTAAGAATTTTATATGAGGTTTATGCACAGTTCTTTTACAGTAATTGCCTCACAACTATCAATGAAAAGACGATGTTGTAGAAAGACTCATTTTTAAAATTCTGTGTCCACAGGACAGAGTGTGTTCAACCAGTTTTTGTATAAAATCTTGGATACAAATTGTTATTCTGTGAAGAAAGAGCTTGATTTCAGAGATTTAGAAAACAACCCCACTTTTAGTACCAGAATGAGTGCAAAAAATATTTAGTTTGGTAGTCACGTAGTGCTAAAGCTTCCATAGGCTAAAGATGTGTTAGTCTTTTGTATTACTTTCTGATACTCAGTTTGTATTGTTGGATCATGGCTGCTTGAGTTTATCTCTGTCTGTAGCAATTTCTGAAATTTTCACATGAGCAGAAAAAAATACCTAAAATATATCCTTTAGGTTAGGTGTAGATTTATTATGATTGAATTGTAACATTAAAAAAGGCATCCTATGCAAATATATATGCATATACTGTGCCCTCAGTTTTTAAATATTTGGCTAATGGGGAGCTTTGCTTCAGAATTATTGGTATAATATATACACATGTATATAATATAGCTCACTCAGGTCCACTTAATTGATTTGGTTATGATAATGGAACTTTTTTTCCATAAATTTTCTTCATTGTTTTGAAAAATATATGAAGAATGCATTTGGTGCTTTGCATATGTGGTGCTTTCTATATATACTACAAAATGCTGACGAGATAATGATAAATTTGCTTCTGGCATTGAAGGGCTATATCTTGAGGTGACTTTTTTTCTTTTGTTCTATATTCACATAATGCCATTAGTATTGTTTGTTACAGTGTAGGATATTTATAACAGGAAACATCTGTGGAGCAGTAATAAAGAATAGTTTTCATAAAGCAGTTTTACATTATCCTTCTACCAGTATCTGATAACAGTCACATTTATCTGGGTGTAGGAACGTTCTGACAGGTGTAAGGGATAACTGATTGATATAAACTCACTACTGCATGAAAATGAACCTTTTGATAAAGACATCTTAGTTAGAACTGATAAGTAAAGTACAGAGAACATAACTGTCTGCTATTATGTATCATTTTATTACCTTTATGTTGATCTTGATCTTTTAAATGGATAGTAAAGCATTGACAAAAGATGACTGAATATAGACATTTGTATAATGTACCTTTAGCAGGAGCATAATCTTTAGATCAAGGACAACTTAACAGGCAAAGGGCTCATAATTCATTAAAATAGAGACACTATCTAGTTCATAACATGAAAAACTTAAAGCAGTATTCTGAGGATTCAAAATTGGTACTTTTTCTATTTCCTTAAAATATAAATCTATTTAGATTTTGATGGATTGAGAAGCAAATGAAAGCACTGGCTAAAAATTAAAAATAGTTAAGAAATTTATTTCCTGCCTTATCAGTTCCCAGAGCTCTGATATTAAGTTTTGAGCAGATGGATGCCATGAAAATTATTACTTCATTTAATAAGATGGAAATAAAACTGTTTCTCCACTTGTGTATTTTTTTGGGAACAAGTGTTATAGCAGTGTTTGCGTATTTTAAGGAAGAAGATAAATGGAAATCTGTAATAATCTGAAATCCTATAGAATCTAGAGACCGTTCTTTTACTTACACAATAGTATCTTACATCAGCGTGTTGTTGGAATCATGGAATAAACATCAGGAACTTTAATAATTGACATGCATTGATTTAATTCTATATAGAAATAGGGTCAATAAAAATAGCTAAGAAATTTCTAATAGAAAAAATTTAACAGACCAAAGCACAAAGAAAGTAGGCATCCATCTAATTTTATAATATGTTAGATATTAGTTAAAAATGTTTGTGCAAATGTATGTAGTCAGAGAACATTAATTTATGCTTATTTAGTAAAAAAAATGCAGGAAAACCAATCCTATTTGAAGTCTTCTTGGCATTCAGTTTGTTGTGGTTTACTTCTTACAGTGAAACAATTTTTTTTTCCATGTCTGAGGCTGGAACTAGAATTTCTCAGTGCTACTAAGGTGGGAAATTACAGAATCTAAAAATCAGTAATTTTTTGTTCTATTGTGCGAATTCTTAACCACTTGATAACATCCATTTATTTTAAAGAAGTAAACTTGAGAAGAAATTTGTTTGCCTGTATAGATCTTAATGAACCTTATGACATCATAATGTTAAAATAGTAAAATTTCAATATCATGTGTGCATGGATGATTGTATGTGTGAATTTTGTGTTTCCTGTCAGTTCATCAAAACCTGCTAAGAAGCATGAGATGTGATAACCCAATTCTTTCGTTGACTCACTGTGTTTTTATTTTAAATAAGAAGGTAGTTCTATAGGATGTGCTCATTGTCTGAGATTCACTGCACAGTGAAAGTGGCCTCTTAAATCACTGGCAAAACATTGACGTTACATTTTTAATCAAAGAGGTTTTCTGTCCTAAATTTAAAGGAATTTATGCACATGATTAAGCAATTTCTTAAATGAGGGCCTTCATTTTTACCAGTAGGATACTTCATATGAACAGTAATCTGCACAGTGTAATTAAAATATGTTATCAGATTTAGCTTAATTAATGTTAAAACAAATGCTTTATGCCTTCTTCAAGGACATTAAAAAAAAGCTTTCCTACTATTCTTGATTTGTCATGTTGTGCCAGTGTTGAAACTGAATGAATTATGTTGCTTGCCGTAATGACAGATTCTTTTACCTGAAATGTTATTCTGCATATAGCACTTTTCTGAAATCAGTTGTTCATATGCTGAAGAAGTCCACATGCATCTGGTATGCAAATTATTGTCTTTTAATCTGTTTATGAATACAGCAAGGTTAAGGTAACAGAGGTCTGAAAAAATGAACATTGCATTATCATCATTTTTATGAGTAAAATTTTAATGTTTAAGAAGTGACTGTGTGGTCCACCTCACAAGACTCTCATATCTTCTTTCCCAGAGGCCAGTAGTAAAATTTCACTTGCATCAGATGGCAGGAGAACTATGTGCTTGTTTCTATAGGTTGTTCAGCAGTCTTTGAAACATATCAGCAAATGCATAATTCACATTATTTCTTCTCTGAAATCTTGATCCTTCCAATGCATGTTTAGTGTATGTGTGTTGGTTTAGTATTTATGTTCTGAGCACAGTAGCATTGCTAACATAGTGGTGTGTGTGTTTTGTGTTTTTCTTTGGTCCTAAATAAGCCTAAATAAGCATAACAGCTGAATTTCTGTTGCACTTGAAATCATGGTCTCTTTAGTTAAGGAATGGCATTTATCAGATATGAGGATAGAGGACTTCGACATACATAGCTGTTAATCTGGCGCCTTCCATGAAAACTACAGTTTTTTTTCTATTGAAATTTTAAAACATAAAACAGGAAGAAAACCAAACCAAACCAAACCCAAATTAACTCTTTACTGAACACAGTACTTTCGAATTTTCAAAATGGATTTCAGCTTTTTGAAATAATTACTTTTAGAAAAACATACAAAATCCTGTTTTGAAACAGCACTGTGAGATATCATTATGTGCTGGCACATTTAAAAAGTTCAAAATGAGACAAAAAAAAAAAAAAAGGAATATCTTGTAAAAGTATAAATGAGAAGCAAACCAAAACCAAACTACAGAACTGACATTTTAGAGTTGTTTGTGGAATTGCATCCTGGCACAGGCTGATTGGAATAAATGAACCTCTCCTGGCCATTGACTCTCAATGTTTAGAAGCTGAATTCTGGAAGCATAGCATATATTAGGTTTGGTACCTTTTTTTTTTTTTTTAATGTGTGTATATATATATACATATATATAATTGTAAATATATATATATTTACAGGTCTTGGCAATATCTGAGAGACCTTGTTTTCATTTCTGGTCACCACCTCAGCAAACTAATCAATGAAGCATGAACTGCTATCTGCAGAGAAAGAAATGAAAAATAAACCAGAGATAATCCTTCAGTTAAAAGGTTATTCTGTGCGATAAAAGCTATTTTGTTAATTTATTTACTTACTGGTACTGTGAGATAAAGTGAGGGAACAATTAGGGAATTCTAGCTGAAAGGATTTAAAAGGGCAATGACGACTTAATATTTTAGGTTGTTTGATTGACAATATAGTTACACGGTTTTTCTTAAAAAGGTTTTGGTGTATCAAAATTGTTTAGTTCAGTTGGTATTTTTCTGGTATTAGTATGTTTCTATCAATCAAATCTTCATGCTCACAAATATTAGTATTAAGCAATATTTTTTTGGTATGTGGTAATTGGTTAACCTAGGATAGTAGTTTCTTTCTATAAAGTAATAATAGTTTCCATATTTTATCCATGTTTTAAATATTTTCATATTTCCTGGTCTTCAAAATGCTCTTAAGATGCAAAAAAAAATTGGTTGTTTTTGACCTTTATGTAATCTGGTAGAGCATAATTGTAATTTGAAGACTTACATATTATTCAATTTGGTTTATTGAAACTAATTAAAAATCATTTTGATATTCAGATAGTTCAGATAGTTACTTCTAAATATAAACACCAAGTGTAAGAAAATAATTAGCAAAATTTGTATATGTTGCAGTAATTTATTTTCTTAAAAAAAGATCTTCCCAGTTTGCAAATATGTATTTTGGGATGCAATTATGTTTAGTTGAAAGCAATATTATAGTAAAAGTAATAATTTGCATACACATCTCTACCTATTGACTGCTATTTTGAGAACCAGAGATACATAGGGTTATCTTTCTTTCTTCCAGTCTGTCAAGAGGGTTTGATCTCTGGTAAAAAGAAACACAGTGAGCAGCCCCTTCCCGTGGAAGTGCACAAGGCTTTATAGCATCGTGTATATGCAGAATAATCCACCTATCAGCAAGTCAATCTGTAGTTCTTGATACTTTGCAACTTCAATCATTTTATAGGCCTGAGGGGTATCATTGCCAGGAAATTTTCTGTTTCTCTTCTGGTTCCTCATCTTCTGCATGAGGGCTGGTCTTTGCTTTTATGTTCTACTTGGAGAGCTGTTTTTCACTCCACTATTTTCTCTCCCACTTCCCCTGTCATACCGCCCATTTTTTTTACAGAAACATAAAATTGGCACTTTTTTTTTTTTCCCCTTTTTTTTCTAGCACAAGAGCAGAAAATATATGTTGCTTAATTCTGTCCTCTCTAATTTCTTTTAAGTTGTAGAGACATGGACCAAGGTCTTGCAAGTTAAAAACACTTTCTCCAAAGCTGAGTTGACCGTATCTTCTGTGAACTACCAATGCGTATGATACAGTTCCCATAAAAATGTAAGGGAGTTTTTCCTTTGATTATAAAGAAAAGGGCTCGTGACCACTGTTGCTGGTGGCAGCTCAGTAACAATGCTGGAAGGATATCAAGCAAATCTTCTTCCATGCCAAATCCAGGCAGTGGAGAATCTAATAAATTCCTGTGCAGTCTTTGCTCCATACTCGGAGACAGACACTCATGGTCTTGAGCTCCTGCTTCCAAAGGAAGTATTTCAGTTTCCCTTCTGTCTTCGCTCACTGCCTCCACCTCGTGGAACTGGCTTACCTGCCGCACATTATCATTTTCCAAAGAAGGGATAAACACAGAAGAGGGGGATCAGATGAGATAAGTTCGACTTGGCTAGTTGGTAGTAGAAATGGATGGTAAAAAAATCTGTCAAGTCAATTTAGAATTTCTGAAAAAAAGTAGAAAAAATGGGCAACTGGATGAAAAAGTGCTAAATTATGCTTAGAGGAAGAGAGTTAGTATAGATAAAGGCTGGGAAACTGTAATGAAACAGGTACCTTCCAATCTAGTAGTCACTCGCTGCATTTCATAAAGCATCACTTCTCATTCCTCTGCATCTTTTAAAATCTGTGGTTTTCATAGCATGATAATTCATATTGGCATCATTGTGTGTTCGATGTTTTCTAACCAGAAGCTGTTCTGAAGGCCTATTGTCTGACGTGTCCAGACAAACAGGCCACTAGAAGAAGATATTGCTGGTATGCTTGTATGCTCAAGTTACTAACATTTAATATTTACATTGCACAGACTACCAAATTTGGGTCTCATTTTGGTAGTTTATGTTGTGCTTTGTTCAACACAGGATCACCCCTGTATATTGCGACGTTACTAGATGAAAATTCATATGCATGTACAAAGTAGAGAAGCAGAACAGTTTAAGGCTAATTTGACAGGTATTTTCAGTGAAATGATTGCTGTTGCAGCTGAAAGGCAGCATGCGTTTTAACATGTTCTCATTCTTCAACAAGTTTAAGTGAATATAACCCCCTCTTGGGCTCAAGTTTGCCATTTTTCTTCTGCTCAGAGTTGGTACACACTGAACTTGACTGTAACCCAAAGAAAACTAAATTCTTATATGTAATTACTGAAGGATGTGGTACATGATCAGAGTATGTGTACTAAGTGCCTGCAGACTTAAGTGGAGTGGTCACCACTTTCTTTAAAAACACGGTTACAGAAAGAGAAGAAAGATGAGAATCATGGAATGGTATAGGTTAGAAAAAACCCTTAAGATCATCAAGTCCAACCACAAGCAGCCAGAAATTCTCCTCTCAGGTGAATAGTCTTACTAATGTTACATTTATTTTTTTCTTTGTTCTTGTAGTTTAGTAGATTTCTCATTCTTTTTTTCAGCCTCAGTGTTATTATGCTGACCTGCCTATAGGATGATGAGTAGTTTACTTTGTAACAAAGTAGAGTTGTATCCCTCTGCTTGGATTGAGAAAGTCTTCCCCTCTATTTCACATTCTGGATAGGTTGTCTAAGCTATTGTATAAAAGTTAGTGATTCTTTCTGAAGTAGCTATGTTAAAGGTGAGAACTGTAGCTGCCTATTAGTTAGGTGACTAGGGCCTCTATATACATTGTAGCCATAAATACATCCCAAAAGTGCTTTATGTTGTCTTATTGCAGGTGACTTAAAATAGAAGGGGATGAATAGATTTTGAAGGGTGTCTGTTGTTCTCCAGAGAAACATCATAAATTACTAACTTTGACTGAAAACTTCTGGAAAATTTGGGCTAGTTTAAATTAATATTTCCCCTTACAGCCTTCTTTGAACAACAAAAAAAAAAAAAATCAGTGCCTTAAATATTTTTTTTGTGCTGTTACTAGAGTATGTTGTAATGAAACATTCACTATTTACAGACTGACTTCTTCATAACTTCAAAATATATTTTACTTTCTTTTTTTCCAGAAGTCCAGAAGTGAGCTATTCAGGTTATAACAGTGTGCATTTGAAACATCATTACAGTCTTTTCAGAACTGATGGGAATGGTGCCGCATCTAATACATTATTTATCAAGCTAGGATTGCAGGAATAACAAATATCTTAATTAGTGAATTAATCAATTATGCCTTTATGCATTAGTTGCCTGTAGTCCTCTATAAAAACAAAAAAGTTTCTTCTGTTCTTCTACCTTTTAAAAATGTGGTTATCATGCTCTCCTTCTTTCAAACATTTAGAACAAAGTCCTGATAATTTAATTACATACCTCATTCAAATGCAAGATCATATGAACCTGTAATGGCTCAAATCATCTGTTTACTAATAATTCATCCAGTAGTGCTTTTTTCTGAAGGGAGAAGGGAAGGGAGAACCTTATCTGCAATTTCACTTCGGTACAGTATTATAATTATAAAAGAATAACAATATAGTTATACAGTCTGCCATTTAGTTCATGGTTTTTGGGTGCATTTAGGCTATTGAATTAATCTCACTTTTAAACAATAGAATATAATACTTTAATAGCTTGCCTTTACAGTGGCTTTGTGGGATGCTGAAATTAGTATTATAATGTACTGTGTATAGTTTCTGCTGAATGTGATTGCTTTAGCAGCAGTCAGTTTGATAGTATCAGGTTCCAGCTTGCATTGCTGGGTCAACATGGACCCAGGCCATTAAAGGAGAAAGGTTCAGGGAAAGTTCATTTCTATTGTTTTACTATGGTTACAAAACAGACAAAAAAGGAGAAATCCTGCATTTGTAACATATTGCTTCCTTGGGCCCTGAAGGTAGTATGATCTTTTTTTCATCCTAAATTGAACACAGAAATATAACCTCCTGAATATCTGTAATGTAAACAAAGGAATATTTTCTGATCACTTTTAAATTAAAACACAGATGTTCTTCATTGACTGCTGATGTCATTAAACAAAATGTTTGTATTAATTTAATTTGATCTTCCAAACTGTTAGCATTTAAATTTGTTACTAGGTCAATAGAAAAATTAAAACTTCATACTGGCCATTATAATACTGACTTTTGTTTACACAATTTTCACGTTAATTAACTCACAGTAAGCTTTCTGAAATAAGTATGTTTACTTTTTCTTTAAAATATAACCTGTCCATTGGAGAATTTTCTCTTTAATATAGTTATAAAATAAATATTTTCATAAAAAAGTGTGATCTTAAATGTCATCATATGTGTGTAACATTTATGGCAAGGTTGTAAACCACTTGTGAGGTACCGTTATGAAACAGTTTAAATCTTAAGATAAATGTATCTGTTACATATGTAAGGAAAAGAGAGAAAGCAGAAAGGAGTTTTCGCAGCATCAGTATGTTTTACATGTGATCTGTTGAAGAAGGTTAATTCTAGAGGAATGAGTACTTCATATTGCTGAGCTATTGCATGAGTACACAATGAGTAAGTCAGATAATGGGTGCAATATAGAATTTTTATTTGTAAAGGTCTTTTATGTATAATTCCCATAAACCACTTTCTACGTAAGTGAAGCTATTGGTAGATCTGACTGTTCCTTAAGTCAAAGAGATAACGGCATTCAAGACAATGTTAGTTATGGAAACTAGCTTACAGGGATGAGTTGATATTTGTTATTTTACAGAACTGCCTACCTCTATTGTTATTAAATGTGATCTCATTAAGAAAAACGAATTTTGCAGTATGCTAAACTTGGCCAGGATGAATGTGTATTTTAATTTAAGATCTTTGGGGCACATTGTTGACTTAGTATGTGTCATTAATCTTCCAAGATGGTGGTGTAAGGCATGTGCTCTTAGGGTCTGTCTACCCAAAAGTGTTTGCAAGAGAGGTCTGTGGTCATTCAGAAGACTCATCCCACTATGACATCGCTATTGACTGAATTGACATTTGAATCTTAACAATAATGCTGTCAAAGGAGATTGTTTGGAATATGTGAGAGGAAACTTTATAGGGTGCAAATGGGTACTAAGTAAACTCTGTTATCCTTTGTCTACCCTTGCACTTCTAAGTTTGATATACCTCAGCAAATAACATCTGTTTTATCAGTAGACTGTGGTGCTCATTTTCTTTTTTAAAGGGCTGTGTTAATGTTACTGAGTCTACTAATCACCTGCCCTGCTAATCACCTGCCCTGCTAATCACCTGTAGGGATTGTAGTCTGTATGTACGAGTACTAGAGAGAGGTAAACACATATGTATATTTTTGCATGCAAAACATACAGTAGTTTAGGTTGGAAAAGACCTTTAAGAACTTTCAATCCAACTGTTAAAATATCTCTAGGGATGGGGGCTCAACCACTTCCCTGGGTAGCCTGTTCTAATGCTTGACAGCCCTTTTTTGGGAAGGTGTTTTTCATAATATGCAATCCAAGCCTCCCCTGGCAGTCTGAGGTCATTTCCTCTTGTTCTAGTGCTTGTTACGTGGAGTAGAGACTGATACCCACCTTACTACAACCTCCTTTCAGGTAGATGTAGATTGTGATAAGATCTCCTGTGGGACTCCTTTACTCCAGGCTAAATAACCCCAGTGCCCTCAGCTTTTCCACGTAAGACCCTTTATCAGGTTTGTTGCCTTACTTTTGATGCATTCCAGCACCTCAATGTCTTTCTTGTAGTGAGAGGCCCAGAACTGAACACAATATTCGAGGTGTGGCCTCACCAGTTCCAGGTACGGGAGAACAATCACTGTCCTAGTCCTATGGGATGCACTATTGCTGACACAAGCCAGGATACCCTTGCCCTTCTTGGCTACCTGGGCATACTGCTCGCTCATATTCAGCTGGCTGTTGACCAGCATCCAAGGTCCTTTTCCACCAGGCAGCTTTCCAGCTGCTCTTCCCAAGGCTGCAATGTTGCATGGGGTTGTTATGACCCAAGTGCAGGACCTGGTGCCGAGCCTTGTTGAACCTCATACAACTAGCCTTTCCAGCAGATCAGAGTCCCACCCAACTTGGTGCTGTTTGCAAACTTGCTGAGGGTGCACTTGATCCCCTCATCCAGATCATTGATAAGGGTATTAAAAGGGAACTGGCCTCAGTAATGACCCCTGAGGAACACCACTGGTGACTGGCCACCAACTGGATTTAACTCCATTCCCCACCACCCTTTGGGGTGGACTATCCAAGATTTTTACCCAGCAAGCAATACACTCATCTGAGCCATGGGCAGCCATTTTCTTCAGGAGAAAGGTCTGTGAAACTGTCAAAGGCTTTACTGAAGTCTAGGTAGGCAAGATCCACAGCCTTTCCTTCATCTACTAGGCAGGACAACTTGTAATAGAGGTGGATCGGGTTAGTCAAGCAGGACTCGCCTTTCATAAGTCCATGCTGACTGGGCCTGATCAGCTGGTTGTGCTGTATGTGCCATGTGGTGCCTCTCAAGATGATCTACTCCATAACCCTCCCTGGCACTGAAGTCTGACTGACAGGCCTGTTGTTCCTAGAGATCAGCCTTGTAGTTCTGTCATGATGGGCAGGCTGGATATAGTCATCTTTCACCATTTAGTACTTGGTGAAAGTAGTACAGAAGCTACAGTTGACTCGTTAACATATTGTCCTTTTCTGTAGCTCTCTTGAGTGGTGCATAGTCTCACAACCCACTGGAGGAGAAGATCACAATCAGTACTTACTAAAGATGATAAAAACTAAATTGATTAACCTTTTGCTTTAAAGTGCTTTGGGACCAGAACACCTTTTGCCTTGGGAATATCAATCTAAAGACTCTCTTGTGTGGACACTGTGCCACTTTATGGTCTACAAATACTTATGTATGTATGTATATAAATATATATTTATATATGCACACACACATACAAACATATACCTCACATAACAGTTACTATGTGGGAGAGAATGTTTTTTCCAAGGACTAAATCTTTTAAGTTTTCTGTTCCACTTTTCAGAATCCATTTGTTTATCTAAGCCTGTATACTTGGAATATATTGCTTAAAAACTGTAAAAATTTTATCTCGTTTAAAAAACAGTATAAATGAAAAAGCATCATTTAAATATATTATATATTGACACTTTATTCAGGTCTATTAAAACTAAATATATCCGGTATCCATGTCAAAATTTAGTGAAAATTGTTTGTGAGAAGATGCATCTAATTCACCATTTTATTGCAGTACCTTCTTCTTCAAGTAATGTCAGACTTCTAGAAAAAATGCATGAGCTCAGTGCCCAGTTCAAGATTGGGTGTGCTTTTGTATCGGAGGGGTATAAATTCATGAAGGCATCACTCTCACCTTCAGCCAAGCACATAACCAAGCAAGTAACCAAGCAAGTTCCTGGTCAGAATAATGTCTTAATTTGATTCCTGTTCTCCAAAAGGGATAGTCTTTTGCTGATTATTTTTTCTTTTCCCTAAGAACTTGATCTGTTATCCCAGGAAAAAGCCCAGTTCTGTCAGAACTTCTTATTAACTGCATAAAACGCACGTGGTTTGCTTAAGTAGGTGTTTCTTTTGTATCATACTTTGTACTGGAGTGAAGCTTGAAACTGCAAAACCTAATAAGAAATCTCAAGCAAGCAGATAACATTCCAGGGAAAGTATTTGCATTGATGAAAATATCCCACTTGGTTTGAACCATGATACCTTGATCAGCATTTACAACATCTAACATTCAGAGATCACCAGCCAGAACAAAATCAGGAGAAAAAAATTTTGGGCTAATTTGTTTGATGATTTTTGATTAGTTTTCATTTCCAAGCCTTTAAGTCAGGCTTTGAAGCTAAAGCTTTCAGAAAAGTAGAAAATATGAAAAATAAAAATATAGTTGTGAATTGGCAGCTGCTTTAACTGTTGTCTGACTTGTCTGGCATGGATGGAAAATCTTTTTGTAATTATTGGACATAGCCTTGGGTGACATGGTTTAGTGGGAGGTGTCCCTGCCCATGGCAGGGGGGTTGGAACTAAGTGATCTTAAGATCCTTTCCAACCCCCCTGCCATATGATTGTATGATTCTATTATGATTAATTTGTATTTCATCATCATCTTAACAGTCAGTATTTGTGTTTATTGTACTACAAGCTATAAGGACAGCGCTAGAAGATAGTTCTGTATGCATGTTATAATATGGAGTTGTTCCAGGAACAGAGCATGACAGTCAAACATCATATGGATGCATGTACTGGCCAGCTGTAGTATGTCTCAGAAGAGTGTGTTGCAAGTCTGTGGTGCCATATTGACCATCTTGGAAGTCATACTCCTATAATATAATTCTCCTACATGAAATTCTGCTTTATGTGTTCTGTGCTGCAGAAGATGGGAAGTTCATAAAAGGAAGGATGAATTGATTTAATTCAACATGAGAATATAAGCATTACAATAACATGATGGATTTGGTCTTTTATTTTGGCAGTTCTTTGTTTTGGCTAATGTGAGATGCTTTTGAGAAACACAGATCTTTTCAGACACAGAGCAACATTAATTGAAATTTATTTCAAAGTCTAATATCTACATAATGACTTTGGACATGGGAGATAAAGCGACTAGAACATGTTTAAGTTTTCCAGGCACAGAGTAAATACAGAGCAGATCCCTAATTAGGTACGTTGAAGTACATATTAAAATAAACTTCTCAATAACTGATTTATGTGTTTCTATAAAATGGGTCCTTCGATATTTTTGATATATTTCTATGCAACTCTGTTATTTAAAGATTGCAAATGGAATGACCAATATTATAAAGAATTATGAATAATAAAAAAAAAAATTATCAGAAGTAGATACATTTGTCAACTCTGTTATCTGAAAACGTACTACTTAACATAAATGACTGATTATCTTTTGAGTTTCCCTAGGATAACACATTCGTAGCAGACTCTTATTTCTGATAAGCAAACTTTACCTAAGATAGTTACAGAACAACTTTGAGCACTGGCTGTGTTTCAGGCCTTCACATAACATGCTGACAAGCACTAAGGTTTGTGGCGATACAGCACTTGATATAGCTTTATAGGACTGCACTAAATGACTTTGAGGTTGTTGAAAGGATAACAGATGGAAGTGTCTTTGGTTGCATTACTGTAGGATTTCCACTTGGACAATAGTACTGTCTTTCTTATTTTTTCTTCTTTTTTTTTTTTAGGACTTGGGAGTCTTGGATTTGTATTCTGTATCATCCAAATTATCCTAGTTGTACTATTTAGGAGGGGAAACTGCTGCTATTCATATGGTTATGGGTGTTGCTGTGCAAAGAAAATGGGAGTTTGAATTTGAGTGGTTGTTACTGTTCCTTGCCTTGCACAATGCAAATATTATACAAGGCTGCATCTAGACTTCCAAAGTTGGAACACTGTAATGCACCTGGGATCTTAATTTCACAAAAAGATTTTGTGGGACTGGGTACAGAGTCAGGGGTTTTCCTGGAATATACCATAATTTACTTTTTTCAGCATGAGTTTGTATTTTGCTGTGTTTTGGAATTACAGCTAGAGTATATACAAGGATTTACTATTTAAAGAGTATTTACAAGGGCAGTCATCTCTCTTGGTCCACATGGGGTTTAAGCGATAGACATTGTGCTGGGGGTTGCACAAACCCCTTGCTATACTGATAGCTAGTTTCTGTCCCAAGCAATTTGTTGAACGACATCTGAATGATGGAAATGAAGCTAATGCTGCACATACTCTGTAACTTGGAGTTACTAGTATCAGAAGTTTAGTCAGAGAGTAGACTTGTTTTGCCAGTGTTGCTTTCACAGTGCCACCCAATGTAAATCTCTCACTATGACCCTAGATACTGCCTGCTCAAATAAGTCTGTAATTTTTAATGCTAAGCACTCGTCTTGTAGATTTAATTGTAGATTTGTGTTTATGCATATGTACAGATACAAACCACCGTATTTAAAGGTTTAAATTCTAGATTTCAATGAATACTGCATTGTGACCATCAATCTGTGTTGCATCAGCTGTTCAGTTATATTTGTACAGACTAACGGAGAGTCTTTTCAGTATTTCATATCAGCACAGTTACTCTCAAGCGTACAATAAAAGTCACTTTCAAGCTTTTATTTAGGTGTTTCCAGCAATTCGTTGGAAGTGTACGGTTAATGAGTGTGGGTTCTCAGAATTAAAAATAAGGTGAATAAAGGGCAGTGAACATTAACCACAGTCTCTGTCAGAAGCTAGAATAAAATTTTCATTTTGAGTATAAATAGTTTTTTAAAGGGCAAAGGGTTTAAGATATAGGCAGCTTCATTAAAAAGGTGACAGTTCACTTGTTTCAGCATTTCATGCAAAGAATTGTGGCCAATTAAGTGATGAGTGCATTCATACATTCCAGTGGATACAGTTATATGATAGAGCTCCATTATTAACTGTTATGAATAAGAATAGCATATTAATTAAGAAACTGCCAGGAGAACCAGAATATTTGCACGAGATAATTACCTGGAATAGTACTTTTTTGTTGGTTTTTTTTTTTTTTTTCCTGTTGGTTGGTTAGTTTTTTGGTTTTTGTTTTTTTTTTTTTATTTGAACTTAAATAACCATTGAAATGTTTATGTATCTTAAATTTATTATAAGTGGTAATGAACACCAGCTCTGTGTCCCCTTGAGCAATGGTGGGCATGTTTATTAGGTAGGCTTTTTTTCCTTCTTGTGTTTCTGTTCTTTTTTTTCTATTTTAGATGACTGTCATAATGGCAGCTGCTGCCCATTGTGTCCTACTGGAAAACAAATCAGATGCTATTTTTCTAAACGACTTAAGTAAAAATTTCTTAAAGGTACTCACTCATGTATGTATGGTTATGTATGTGTTCAAAAGAGGAGTGTGTTATTGTATGCCTAATTCTACTTTGAGTCTAAGTGGATATTTGTACATGTAATTATCTGATTTATGCTCGCAAATTCATAATTACGTGTACAAGTTACATGCAGAGATGAATGTAGATGGTTGGAAAACAAGCCTTGAAGCAGGACTACTCATTCCAACTAAAGTTCATACATTTACATCATTGTTTCAGGCCATATGCAGACTGTAACGGCATAACCACATAAGTTACACTTGTTTTACATTAGGAGTCATCTCAGCAACTTAAAACTTCTTTCGAAAAATGAAAGCTTAAAATTCTTTTTGATGTGTCATTTGGGTCAAACCTGCCTTTCTGACCTGTTAGCTCCATGATTGACATTTTTATAATATACAAAAAAAAGAGACTTATAAAAGGTGGAAGCAAGGACAGGCGGCCTGGGAAGAATACAGGGATGTTGTGCGGGAAGCTAG
>JASSUY010007740.1:0-18521 GCA_032466535.1 Forpus xanthops
GCCGCGCCCCCGGAGAGGAGACAAAGCCGGGGCCGAGAGCTGGAGGCGAGCGGAGGGGTCGGCCCCGCTGTGAGCGCAGGCGGGAGGTGAGCGGGCGGCGGTGGGGATGGGGGGATATGCGCTGGGGGCGGGTGTGGGGCTGGGGGGGGGGGGGGGGGGGATGCCCACGAGCGGCTGTGATGGTTGTGGGTCCGAGCGGGGATGCTGGAGGTTCGGCAGGGAGGCTGCGGGTCCAGCCGAGGATGCCCAAACTCCGGTGCGGAGGGTTGTGCGTCCGGCAGCGGGGGGTGCCCGCGGTCCGGTGAGTCGGCTGTGGGTCCCGGCGGGGATGCTCGCGGTCTGGCTCTGGGTTTCGGTGGGTCCAGCAGCGGGTGCGCACATGCTCCGGGGTGGCTCAGCGATGGGTCTGGCGGGGGATGCTGCTGTACAGCGGGGAGCGCACGGGCCCGGCCGGGGATGCTCAGGGTCCGGTGGGGCGGCCTCGCCGGCCCGCAACTCCCCTTTGTTGTGATCGGGGGCTGTAGGGGACCCCCGGGAGCGCGGGGCGGGGACAGCAGGGCTGTATGTAGGCCAGGACATGAAATATTCATCGCCCCCCTGCTTTGATGTCTCCTGATTCGCTTCCCTTGTGTTTGCTCACCGGTAATTCTGGGGCTCGCGTCCAGCTCCGCTGGGCCGGGAGAGCTGTGTCCGGCCGGGCTCCTCGCTCTGCCCCTCTCTGGAAGTGGAGGGTTACAGAGCTCTGCTTTGCCTGATTAAAGGCTTTATCCAGCCGGGAAGTTCCCTTGTAACAGCCTGAGTGATCCAACAACTCCCATGTGTGGCAGTGAGTGGTGGCAATGGCAGATCCCCACTGTCCCTGTCAGTCCCTGGTACCACGGAAGAGCATCATGGGGTCGGGTGAGCTTTCATCCTGTCTAGCTGCCCGGGAGTTCTGCAGGAGCTCGGGAAGGCTGTGCTGCGTCCTGGAGCCAATGGGTCAGGCATGGGGCAGCCTGTGGGGCTGGACCCACTGCACAGGGCTGGGCACAGGGGCTGGAGTGGGGTGGGATCTCATGGCGCTGACCCTGGTGTGGTCCTGTCTGATGCTGAGCATCGTCTCAGGGAGCTGTGCAGCCTGCTGGGAATGAGTGGGGATCTGCTGCAGCTCTCCACGTTCTGTTGGCCCTGCACAGTGCACTGCTTCCCCAGCCCTCCCTCACCCCATGGCTGCTGTGTATGCCAGGGCTCAGCCCCTGGACTCAGAGCCGAAGGTCCCAATCCCCATCCTGGTCCCAGTGCTGTGGAGCTGCAGTAAAGATCATAGCTGGCAGGTAGTGGGTTGTGCTGCTCTGTGTGCCATTGGCTCACTCAGCCTCCTGGCTCCCCAGGAGCTGTGTGAAGGAAGGGACATGAAGTGACTGCTCAGTGCATCCGGTGTGTCCCTTGTACAGGACCTCATGGCACTAGGGAGCTGGAGGCAGTGATGAGGGTGCAGAGCCCAGAGGGTTCCAGGGGCAAGCGTGTGCTCCAGGACAGGACAGCACATACCCAGCAGTGCTGTGTGTGAACTGAGCTGCAGGAGGGAGGCAATAAACACTTGAGTTTTCTTCCTCCCACCCGCCTGGTGCTGCCCAGAGGAGCAGGGGGATGACAGGAGGGAGCTGCAGAGCTTTGTCACTCTGCTCTCAGCCCAGGAGATACCCACTGCCCGCAGCAACCAGTGTGTCCGAGTCATGCAAACCCTGCCAAGGCCCAGCCATTAACAGTGGGGAACTTCATCCCTGCCAGGGAGAGACCCCCTCAGCACCTCAAACACATCCAGATCCCCCCGTGCAGGTTGGCCAAGGGCAGGCACCGGCAGGGCTCTCCAGGGAGGCGTGAGGATGGGGACATGCAGGGGCACATCCGCAGTGTTGCGCTTCAAGCAGTATCCTGTCTGTTCTTTCCACTGTGGGGCTCCTCCTGACACCTTCCCAGCCAGAGGGGCTGATCCTGGGCTACCCTGCGCTGAGCCAACTGCTCCGCACCACTTTGTGCTGGTTCAGGATCTGGCCCATAGCAAAACCTTGGCCTTCGGTGTCTCTCAGAGCCTCGTGTGTGGCTCCGCAGGGAGCTGTCTCTGTAATCATTAGCCAGTTAATGCCGGTTTGTCAGAGAAGGGCACTTTGCTTGAGGGATCGAGGGTCGGTTCTTGGTTCCACGCTTTGTCCCGGGAGCAGCAGGGCAGAGGCTCCTCCAAACACCTCTCGTCGGGGGCTCTGCCGAAACACAGCCCTGTATTTGTATGTATTTATATGGCAGATGGGTTATTTACAGGCTGGTGCAGCAGCGGCTAAGGGAGGTCCAATGTTCCCTGTCTCGATCGTTAGTGGCCTTGCAGTGCTCCCTGTGTTGATGGAGATGCCCTAACGATGGCTCTGCCCATTTAATGACTTTGTGCCAGTGATGGAAAATCATGGAGGTGCCACGGGAGGCAGAAAGAGCATCCCTGGGGACCGAAGAGAAGAGCTGTGGTTTGTGGTGACCGATGTGTGTGACGGCTCTGCTGCAGAGGCAAGAGGCTCCTTTGCTGCCTCGGCGGCATGGAGGGGATGTCACTGGTCCAGAGAGGATGGAGGCCTTTAGCAGCATAGGAAGCAGCATTGCAGGCTCACTGAGGTGAGGAGGGGATGGACCACAGGGCTCCCGTGCCTCCGACATCCCTGCCTCTCCCTGCTGCTGGAGCCAGGATCATGCTTGGCCTTTGAAGTCATTGCAGAGCTAAAACTCTTTATCTAACGAGACCTGAAGGACTTGGTCCGTAACCTCTCATCTTAACCACCAGCAGATGCCTGCAACACCTTGAAAGAGTGAGCCAACAGCCTGAGCTTCCTGACAGCGCCTCTAAGAGAGGGAACCCCCGAGCATCACTGGACAAAGCGCTGAGCTCCTGGCATCACTGGGGGAAACTGGAAAGCCTAATCTGAAGTGCTATTGTTTCCTGTAGTCTATTTTACAGCTCGGTTTCCAACTCGCTCCTTTATCTCACGGAGCAATTTCCCATCTGAGCTCACTTCCGCAGCGCTCCACATCTCGCCCTGGAGACACGTCCAGCCTCCATCCCATAGACCAGCATCCCTGTGCTGCTCCGTGCGGGAGACATCCCTTTAATGTGATGCCTGGAGAGCAGCTCGGACCCCTGCATGGAAATAACCATCCCTGCAGGGCTATTCCTGGGACAGGAGCGTGGATCCAGTCCAAATTCCTCTTTTCAACTGCCTGTAGCTGCGGGTGGTGAGGACAAACTCCCCTGGGGAGCAAAGAAATGTGCAGTGTGTCAGGCAGGGCTCACAGAAATAGCCCTGCCTTTGGTCCTGCGCCTTTTAAACGGGCAGAAGCTGTGAGCTGGGCCAGCACAGAGTGTGCTTACGAGGGCAAAAGTAGTGCCGTGAATTGTCTGACCCAGGCCCTGGCTTGGCCCTGTGCTGGCGCAGGTGATTAGGCGCTGGCTGCAGCCGAACCGGTGCTGCTCTGCACATGCCTCTGCACACACGTGCTTTGAAAACAGAGCCCTGAAACAGATTTCAGGAACAAATGTGGTTTGAACCTGGGCCAGGAACCAGGACCTGCAAATCTGCGTCTTGCACTGACTTCCCTTCGGGCTATGGATGTGGCTGCGGAGCAGGGAGGTGTGGGGGGGGGGCTGTGTGCTCAGAGTTGGTATTAGTTTAGACCTGAAAGGAACCCACCCAAGCCCCTTGGCTCCAGGGGATCAGTGGAGGTGCAGCATCCGATGTCCCCATAGCCTGGTGTGCGGGTCATATGAAGGGATTTGGGAACAGAACTGGGCGTTTAAGGCAAAAATAAAAGAAACGGGGTGCGTGTAGCCAGCCTGCCCTCGCCTTGCAGTGGGGAATGTGTGTCCAAGCAGAAGGTGGCCCCAATGGCAGAGGGCACCGCGGTGGCTCTGGGTCTGCAGTGGGTCAGTGCCTCTGCCACCCGTGACAGGGAGATGCTTATGACACTGCGCTGCACTTCCTTCCCCACAATGCAAGTGTTGGAGGCTGGCTCTGAGCTTCCCGGTCCCATCCCATTGTTGACCTGCTGTGGTCTCGCTCTTGTGACCGTGAGGTTTCGACTGGCCCTGAGCCCGCTGGGTTGGGGTGGATGGAGACCTGACTGTGTGCTGCAAGATTGCTTCCAGCCAGCGTGGCTGCTCCCGGCCTTCCCGATGGCGTTTGGTGATCTCAGCCACCAAAACCCTGGGTAGCGATGGTGAAAGCTCTCTGCTGCGTTGCTCTCTCCACCATGGGTGAGGTTGATGAGTCCAGGCTCTCCTGAGCCGTGTGCCCCTTTTCCCCTGCCATGCCCCAGTTTGGGGGCAGTGTGATGGTGCTAAATCAATCCTTAACCGTCTCACCTTGGGGCATCCTTTCGCGGGATGCTGAGGTTGGAGGTGCGGCATCGTGTCTGGGTTTCACTTGCTTCCTCATCTTGTAAGGAGCATTGTGTGCCTCAGTTTCCCCAGGGAACACCTGGGAAGCTGGTGTCCCTAAAGTTCTACACCGAGGCTTCCCCTTCTCCCACCAGCCTCAGCCACGCTGCCCTATGTTGTGCACGCTCCATGGGCAAAGCTCTTTAGGCAGGGCAGGTACGATCGGACCTCCATGAAGTGCCACCGCCTTCTCACCTGCTTGGCTGTCTCCTCTCGGATGGTGTTTTCAAGGGCTTCCTTCTCAGGAGCACTGATGTCTCCAACCCAAACCAGCCCTTGCAGCTCAGTGGTGCTGCCGGGTGGCAGCCGGTGGCATTGGGATCCAGCTGTGCCATGGGCTCCGGATGCTCCCAGGGAGGAAGCGTGAGCTTGGTGACTTCTGCAAAATAAACCACCATGAAAAGGCTGTTGGAATTGGCCCTTTCCTTCCCCTGCCCGACAGGGAAGCGATGCAGGGAAGGGGTTGGGAAGGCCTCCATGTGGTTGAGGGGGAGCTGCCAATGAGTGCCCTGCTGGGCTGGGCAGGGAGGGTAAATGTGTAGCTGCAGAAGTGACTGCCAGCAGGATGAGTTTCATGCTCCAGCATCATGAATAGTTGAGTTTGGAAGTGTGTGGGGCAGAAGGAGTGCAGGGGCTGGGCAGGGAGATGTGGGGGCAGCTGCCAGAGCTGCCTGCTGACCCCTCCTGAGTGCACAGCCATGTATGGATGTGTATGTATGTTTGTGTACATGCACTGATCTGGGCCCTTCTTAGTGCGTGGGGATGGGGATGGCTCTGGTGCTGTGGTCTGGGTGGGCTTTGCTGAAGCCGTCTGAGCCACAGGTGATGGAAAGCAGCAGAGATGCCCTTCATTCCTTTGTTCTTTCATCCCTTCATCCTTTCATCCCTTTGTCCCTTCACCCCATCCCTTCAGGGCTCTGCCCAGGGGTGGGGAAGGGGCAGCTCCAGCTCCCCACAGTTGTTCCAGGTAGCAAGAGCAGTGCGAGAGATGCTGTGGGAGAGTGCGAGGTCCACGTGCAGGTCATCCCATGCCACTGCCGGGTGTCTGCAGCCCAGGCTGGTCCCATCCATCTCACCCCTAACCGGTGTCCGCTCCCCATCGCCGCGGCAGCATGGTGCAGGACCCGGAGGTGTGTGTGGAGCCGGGCTCTCCCCTGCAGGAGGGACAGGGATAAAAGACACCAGCTCAGCGTTTTCCTTTGTTTTTCATCAGCTCGGGCTGTTTATCACAAGCACTGTCTGGGGCTGCACCTCCCGCCCGGCTCCTCTCCCGATGGAGCCGCTGAGCATCCCGCTCACCCCCGGAGTGATGGGGTGAATCCGGAGCACCTTTTTGGGTACGGAAATGCTGATCTTCTCCGTTTGCCCCCCAAGACCCTCCCTGCTTGCTTCCTCTGACGCATCCTGAGCGAGTTGCTTTGTTTTGGTGGTGCAGATGGGAGTGGCATGTGTGGGGACCAGCATCTCTTGGGGCTCGGTGAAGTCCAGGCATGCCTTAACGTGGGGTCTGATGGTGCTGAGACCAGAGCCATGGTCCTGGGCTGTGTGCACTGCTGCAGGAGCTGCTCCAGGTCTCACCATGGCTGCGGAGGTGAAAGCAAGGGATGAGTGTGTGTTGCTGAGGGCTGATCCTGATCACCCAGCCTCGACCCACAGCCACCTGCTGTCCCCATCCCATATGCGCCTTAGGGCTGGTGGCCCCACAGTTCTCTGGGGCACGTGGCTTGTGTCAGGCAGGGTAACCACAGAAGGCAAGCCAATAATTGGTATAAATTTGCTGCTTATTTGAAACTGTTCCGCAAAGTGGGAAGTGTTGGAAATCGGTGATGGAGGATCCTTGGCCTCCGCTTGGGTTCTCCTTCAGACCTTCCCGTTGCAGTGAACCCCAGCACGTGTCCCGCTAAGTGCCCGTGGCTCCCAGCCAGGAGCGGGGCAATGCCCAGCCCCACGCACAGGGTTTGTGTGGAGGGTGCAGGTACCACCCCTGCATTGTCCCTTTTTTACCAGCGAGTGTTTCAATTCCCATTCCACATCAGTGGGGTTGTTGGGGGGCTCCCAGCCGCGGGGGTCCAGCAGGACCCCATTGCAGGGCCGATGTGGCTGCAGCTCCATCCCGGGGGGCCGGGGGAGCTCCTCTCCTCGCTGGACTGGATGGGCTGGTTTCTCTGCAGGTGGAAATGCTTTAGCAGTGACGCCAGCACGGCCACCACCGGAGGTTGGGACTTGCTCAGATCCGGAGCTTTTCTGCCCCCTTCCTGTTCCATGTCCCCTTCCACCCCCTGCCCTGGAGATTTGCCCCCTGCCTGTGCTGCCGTCCTCATCCGGGGGGTGAAACTGCTGCGGTGCTGTTGGGTGCAGCCCTCACCCTGGAGGCACTGATGGTTTGGCTGAATCTGAGCCACCCATGAGCCCCATCAGCCTCCCGCTGCCACTGCCCTTCCCTGGGAGCAGGGTGCTGCGCTGTGCCCGTCCCCACAGAGCACCTTGGGCAGATGTCCCCTTCCAGAAAGCAGAAGCAAACTCCATTTCCTGAAGCCGGAGGAGCTGCTGCAGAAAAGGGAACAGAAATCCTCCTCCCTCCTCCTCCTCTTCCTCAGGCCAGCTCGTGTCACCGCATCCCTGTCACCCCTTTCAGCAGGGCTCATCCCTCATCCCGGTGCTTCACCTGGAGGAGGATGGGAGCAGTGTTTATGTGATGGGGCTGTGGGAAGCTGTAGAATTGGGTGGTGGGCAGTGGGAGCTCATAGAATCATAGCTTGTGTTAAAAATGCACATTTTGAGGGGTTCTGAGATAGAGACTGCTCTGGGCAAGCATCTCCCCATGGCTCATGGTGGGTGGGCGCTCCAGCATCTGCTGCTGGCCTGGCTTCATGTTGGTGCTTCCCTGCTCAGCATTGGTGCTTTGCAGCCCCGCAGGCGCTCCTGCCCTTGGAAACATTTCCTGTTTCCTTCTCCTGGACTTGGCAGGAGGAGAGCAGTGCCCTCATCACCTGTCTGGGAGAAGCCAGCTTCAGGTTAACCCAGGCCAAAGGCTTTGAGTGCCTTTGGAAAGCACTTGCTGGAGCTGGTTGGGCAATTCCTGGCTTTGGCTGGTGTCCTGGGAATGCTGGAAGCGCAGGCTGAGTCAGGCTGGGAGGCACCTGTAGGCATCCCTGCTGTGACCCGGAGCAGCAGCAGCGAGGTCAGGCTGCACCCAGCCAGCTTTGAGCATCTCCTGTGGACATCCCACCGCCTCTCCAGCCCCAGTCCTGTGCTGGACCACCCTCCTGATGAGAGAGCTTCTATTTCCCCATCTCTGATTGCCAGGATGCCCTTGCAGTGCAGATAGGGATGAAGGATGCACACTGGCCAGGAAGTGAGGTGCTTCCCTTTCCTCCCTGTGTGCAAGCAGCAGACTCAGGCTGGGTTTGCAGGATCAGTGTGCTCACCTGTCCCAAAGCTCCTGCCTGGATAACAGGGGACAGTGGGGGCTTTGGGAGCCTTCACTTGGCTTTCATTTCCTCCCTGACCCCAAACACTTTCTGTCTGAACATAGGGGTCTCTTTTGGATCCAGGCATGGGGCTGGCAGAGCTGTGGGAACCCTGATTTTTGGGGTGGCTTTGTTGCTGCACAGGGCTGGAAAGGGGCAATGGGGGTGCCCACGTTCCCATGTTGCAGCAGGGGCTCCCCATGCAGTAAGGTAAACCCCACAGCGCAGCTCTGTGTGCAATGCCAGGGCTGTGGGTGAGCCTTGCGGTGGGTCAGTCCAGGCTGCCTGCATCCACACGCCTTGGGATTGAAGTTGTTGCCCTGTTAGTCCCCAGGTGCTGCAGTGCAGTGATGGGGATGTGACACAGCAATGGCCACCTTCCCTCCTCCCATCCCTTGGGGGAGAAAACAGCTTTGGTTGTGTTTGGTGTTTCCAGTTGCTTTGCCAGATGAGCATCCAGAGCCCCCTTCCGTGCTTCTCAAGGGTTTGGTTTGGTCTTTTAAGCTCCCTGTTTTGACGTGTCTTTTCAGAGGCATTTTGCATCACTCCTGACCGTGACTCTCCCCCGTGCTTAAGGGGGTGAATTTGGATGGTTGACTTAATTATACTTTGGCCTCTCATGCCCCAGTGGCCCCAGCTACTTGGGCTGTGGAGCTTTAATTAAGATGGGTTTAAGTTTAACGGGAGTTGACAGGGTCAATGGGAGGGGCTGGGACTTCCATACGTGGGGAGCTCACTGGGCCCCATGCGATTCCTTTCCTCTGGGAGAGTTTTCCATGAGCTGCGATGCCTTAACCCAGGTGCCTTTGACATGGAGTTGAGCAAAGTGAGTGTCACCTGCCTGCAGCTTCCCCGGTCCCTGAGTTGAAGCTGAGAGGTGAATTGAGCATCTCTGCACCTCTGCTTCTAAGAGTCAGTGCAGGTGAGAAATGAGTGTCCCTGTGGCTGGAGGCACCATCCAGGTGTGCCCTCACCGCATCAGCCGGGCAGGGAGAGGATCTGCAGCATCATACCCTGGTTTGTGAGGCTGGAGCGCATGGGACTCAGGTGGTGCAGTGGTGCCCCACTGCAGTGGAGCTGGTAGAGATGTGCCTCTGTTTCCCTTCAAGAGAAGCCCAAGAGCATAGGACAGGAATTGCTTTTTCCATGGGGGACACAGTGACCTGCTATACAGGAGGCTGAGCCAGTGCCCCAACCATGATGTTTGCCATGGGAAAAGGCAAAACTTCAGTAGCATCCTCTTGGATCAAGGGGGAAGCTGCTGTATGAGCATGTCAGGGGCTGCATCTCCTACCAAAATGTGGGGAGGGAGCAGGGGTGATGCGAGGAGGGAGACAGGATGATGTTGGCTGTTCAGGTACCACCTCACTGTGGTTATGACAGCAATCCATCACTGCTGGCAGGGTGCTGACCTGCTGGCTGGGTGTGGGGACATCACTGCCACCTTGTGCTGCCTGTGCTGGGGGGCACAGGGGACAGCAAAGTGCATTTTGGCACTTGGCTGCCTGCCTCTATCCCGGCATCTCTGCTGTTAGAGCACACCTTGTAAATGGCTTCTGTTTGTCCTGCGTGGACCTGCCCTGGCTGGACACAGCTCCTGCTGGGAGAGGGTTGGTTGTGTGCACAGGGCCATGGAGCGTGTCGGGGTAGGATTGGGATCGCCGTTCTCTGCTCCTTCCCAACGCGGGTGCCTGTGGGCTGCTGTGGGCTGGGCGCTGCGAGGCTGCTTTGTCTCGCTGCCATCCTGTGTGCTTCATTTTTCAGTCTGGTGTGAGACAGTTCGTGTTATTAGTGTCGCTGGGGCTTTGCAAGCCTGGGCTCCCACCAGCAGCACGTGAACACCGGTGCCCCCAGCACCTCTGCTCGGCACCCACCGGCTCCTTTGCAGCTCCAAGGATGGAGCCTGTTTTGCCAGAGACATCTCCCTCCCAAGGCTCAGTGTCTGGGGTTGGGCCCCAGCCTGCCGCAGCCTTCCTCAAGGTTTCTGCTCCTGCCTCGCAGAAGCCGCGCTGCTGTGTTGTGTCTGCTCCCAATCAGTGTCTTTTGTTAGCGTCTTTGAAAAGAAGATAAGATCGCTTCCCCCTCGCCGCCAGCCCCGCTCTCAGCCTGGCGTTACCATGGCCAGTATCCTTGAGGAAAACAGCCAGAGCAGGACTTGCTGGAGAGCAGCCGGTTCCCTTCGCTGTGCCTTTGCGAGAGCATCTCTGTGGGGAGGTAGGGCAGGGGATCGAGCCTTTTCCTGCATCCCAACTTGCAGTTAATGTGGGGGGACGGGACGTGGGGGATGCTGGGCAGGTCAGGCAGCGTTCCCAGCGCCTGGCGGGGATGCCACTGTGTGCTGTGCTCTGATCAGAGCTGAGCTGTGCAGCCGAGTGTGCTTCATTTTAATTGCTTTGGAGAGGGGAGGGCGGTGGTGGCCTTGTGCTGCAGCTCTCTCCTTGCTGTGGTCTCTGCCCTGGGCTCAGTCCTTGCACCCTCCCCTCTGGCTGCAGCTCATCCCATGGGAATGGGGGGCCTGGAAGACTCTGGGTGCAGAAGGCAGCAGCCGAGGTAGGGCTGGCAGTGCTGGCAGGCTGCTCTGCCGCTTTCAGCCACTGAATACCGTGGCTGCACTTGCATCCCTCACGCTTCCATTCAGCCCCAAGTGCATCCCTCCGCCCTGCAGCCATACTGGAACCTGTCCCTTTCCCTTTGGAGGACCTTGCACCCACCACCCCAGCACGTGGCATGTTTGGGTTTGCCAGGTGGCTTTTTTTTGGCCCTGTTTTATCTAAAATGGGCTTGGGAGCCCAGTGGCACAGCGTGCAGGGGTGACAGGGCCACGGGCACCTCGTGTGTACACAGCACAGCCTTATTTGTATGTGCTGCAGCCCAGAGTTGAGACTGCAGCTTCCCCCCCCACCTCCCACCCTGCTGTGCAATTATTGCCACTGAGTATTAGTCAAGTACAAATTACAAACCATGCAAAGCCTTACAGAGCTGTCAATCAGCTGCTGCTCATTATCCTAATCAAATGCACCAAAAATAGTGACAAAACATATTAGCAGGGGGCAGGGGGAGCTCATGAAAATAAATCTGTGGTGTGGCACATCCTCTGTGTGACAGCCACCGCCCCAAGCACCCACCCAGTGAGAGGGATAAGGGGGGCCGCCTGGCGTGATGCTGACCCCACGGAGGTGTGCTTGGTGGTTTCCACCATCACTCCACAGTGTTTGCAGCATAATAACAGGCCCAGGGTGTGTGCTGTGGGGCTGTGTGCTATGATCTGGGTAATGCACAAGCTGAGCAGGTTGGGCTGGGGCAAGGGAGCAGCGATGGCAGTTCTCAGTGCTGGGGGAACAGCTCCTTCTCCTTTGCTGCTGTCTCTGGATGAGCCCTCTCCCTGCTACGCCTTCAAGGTTGATGGCCCTTGAGTGAAGGCAGGAGGCTGCTACTGCTTTTGCTTCCAGGCTTGCTCCCAGTAGGGTTAGATGGCAGGGCAGCAAAAACCTGCCTGCCCTGTCCCCATCTATCTGGGATGCTCCCCCTGGGTGAGATGTGAAACCTGGGCTCCAGCTGGGACAGGAGCCTGTGGGATGCTGCTTGGGGATGTGAAGCTGTGGGTGCGACAGGGGCCGGATCCCCTTGTGCCAGGCAAGCTGAAACCTCTGCTCAGCACTGGGTGAGCGGGGCTGGCTGGAGGGATCTTGCTGTTGGTCGAACTGCAGGATCTGAGGGCTGGGAGGGGATGGCAGAGCCAGATGAGTGACTACCCTGACACTTCCCTGCTCTGCTTTCTACCTGAATCTGCCCTGAGCCACTGCTGCTGCGAAGCATCCCCCCATCCAGCACTCTGTGGCACAAAACTGTCCTTTTTGAGAGAATTGGTTAAAACCTGCTTTTCTGGCTGAGTCAGGGCTTGAGCAGCACATCTGTGTGTGCTCTTGCGGATGGAGAAGGGGACCCTCATCCTTGGGGACAAGGTCCCCCGTTGGTGGCTGACCCTCTCTGCCACCGGTGCCGGCTGTCCCCAGAGCCAGGGCTGGGGATGCTGGTGTGTCCAGAGGAGCCAGCTTTGCTTCGCCCCTCGAAAACCCCTCGGTGGACCAGGAGTGTCCTGTGCTCCCCTCTCACCCCAGGGCATCACTCGGGGTAGCTCCAGCCGCCTCCTCTCCCATCCCCGGGCGGGTTTGATGAAGTGGAGCAGAGAATTGTCCCCTCTTCACACATGGGAGATCAGAGCGCGCTGGTGCGAGCTGCCTGCCCCGCGCTGGAGGGATGGCGAGGAGGAGGAGGAGGAGGAGGAAGGCAGCGGGAGCCCTGGGCGCCAGACCGTGGCGCGGGGGGAGAGGGCTGCGGGTGCTGCGGGCGCTGCGGGCGCTGACGTCCCCTCTGTCTCGCAGGCTGCAGCGGGAGCTGAGCTGACTTTGCCGGCGGTCCCTCCCCACCCCGCGGCGAGGCTGTAGCCGGGAAGCGCTGGTAAGGCACCTCCAACGACCCGGGAAGGGGGGGACCGGGCTGCTCTGCTGAATGAGCCCACCTAGGGCAAGGGAAACTCTCCTACCCTCGGGGGGGGGGGCTCCGGTCTGGGGTACCGGGTGCTCTGCAACAGTCCCTTCGGGTGCTGAGTGGCACAACCCTCCCTTCGTCCTTCCCATCCCTCGGCGCTCCCCACAGCGCGGGGGACAGAGCTGAGGCCTCACCGCTCAGCACCGCGGTGGTTTGTGCTTTGGCGCTGACCCCCGGAGAGGAAAGCAGGGGAGTTCCTGCAGGCTGCGACGTGCCCGGGGTGTTAATCCCCGCCGCAGGAACGCTGCTCCCTCCGCCGCCTCGCATCAGTCAGAGGCGAGCCCCGGGAATGCTGGCTGAGCTCCATGTCTCCTCACAAGCCTTGCGAGGGGAAGCCCTGCTGAAAGCCGAGGCACTGGCCGGGATGGGAGCGATGCTGACCCCCCCTCGTTCTAGCACTGTTGGCTGTGAAAAGCATTGGAGCTGGGAAATATCCCACCAGGCATCGGCTGGGCTGCCCTGGCCGTGTGCGGGCGGCTCTGAGCATGCCTGCAGCTTGTGACACATAGAAATACCCTATGTTAGACGTAAATGCAGTGGAGCCGCTGGCGGTCGGTATCTTTTGCAGTCCCGCAGCTCCTGACGATGCTGCTGGGGTGTGCTGGGAGCTGCCACACCAAGCAATGGGTTCACTCAGTCCCTTCTCTGCCCCTTGGCTCTGGGGCTCTCATTGCCAGCTCTGCTGGAGGCAGAGGGCTCTCTCCCTGGTGCCCCCCCCCCCGGGGATCTCACTGCACAGCACATTCCTGCTGTCTTTGATAACTCCTCTGCCAGGCTCTTGCACAACCCCCTGAGTCCTCCAGGAGGAATTTGCACCCTTTCCTCACCGGCTGCCAGCACAGCGACATGGGGGCTGCAGGGGGTTCTGGCGTGAAGGATGGGAATGTTCTCCCTCGGCAGCTGCAGGGCTAAAGCTACGTGGTCACATTGGCTGAGTTCCCTGGCGCTCAGAGCAGGGATAGTGTGAGACTGCCGGTGCCCCTGGCCACGTTTTGGGGTTGCCAGCCTACGTTGTGCACTAGCCAAACTGAAGCAAGTGCATGCAGGTGTTTGGGATCAGGAGAGCCTCAGAGCAGGGATCGTAGCCCCTTCCCCAGAGGACCATGGGCTTGTGCCTCCTCCTCATCTCCCATCTTGGGCTCCTGCAGCCAAAGCCCCAAGGGCTGGGTTTGGTGACCAGCACAGACCCAGCAAAGCCCTTGCAACACTCAGGCACAAGCTGGAAGCTTGTGTTGCATACGGAGATCTCTCCCTTCCCAAAGCCACTGTGCAAGGAGGGATGAACTCACTGTCTGTGGTGTCCCTGACCAGGGCATGCCTGAAGGATGCATGTTCTATGCCTGCAGGGTAATGGGTGTGCAAGGAGGACCCCCTCCCTAGCTTTGGGGACATTGGGAAAGTGCCTGGGGGATCCACTGTCCCTTTCCTATGCTCTGCTTCTGGCCAATCTCTGGTTTACACTCAATTTGTCTCATGATGCTGGTAAATCAGTTGCTGGCCCAGGCTGGCCGCCCCGCTGGGTGAGCTCAGGGGACGCTCGTGTCCCCAGAGTGCTGCTAAATCCGCTGCCCGGGCTGGGTGTTTTCCTGCCTGGGGAAGTGCTGCTTCCAGGGGAAACTCTGAGCAGCTCTGCCTTTGCTCACGGTCGCGTGGGCAGTCACAAGCTGCACGGTCACAGCGGCGCCGTGTCCTGCTTGCCTCCCCGTGCATCCCGGGAGCGCCAGCGGGTACCAGAGCCCAGGGTGGAGGTGAGCAAAGGGATGGGGAGGATCCCATGGGAAGGATCGCTTTCCTTACCAATGGGGGCTTTTTCTCCTTGTTTTTAAGGTCCTGCTTTCCTCCTGCAGTTCTGCTTTAGCATCTTCTGCACAGGGCTTTTAAAAGCATGTTTATTTACGGGACAGACTCTTCCTCTTTGCCATGGGATCTGTCTCTGGATTGCCGGCAGTGATGATTTGCAAGCAAAAAGCTTATATTTGACCTTCCGTTTGCTCTGAGGTCCCCAGAGCCCAGCACAGATATGCGTGGGCCATGTCCCATGGCAGATAGAGGCATTGGTCCCTCCTTGTTGCCTGTGTGCATAAGAGGAAGGACGGCTCCACTCCCCATTGGAGTGGCTGCTATAGCCATACCCAGCCCGAAAAATCACTTTGTTCTATTCCCAGACCTTGGCAAGGTCTGATGCCAATCACGAGCGTGGTTGCAGGTGAAGCAAACCTGTGTGGAAGCGGGACAGGGATGCTGCTGGTCCCCTGTGCAATCTGGGAGGTGGGAAACAACACGTGGAAGTTGTTTTTTTGGGAAACAAGCCCTAATTGCCAGGCAAAGCCCTCGCCATAGGGAAGGGAGCCGGGAGGGGAGCAGAGCTTGTGCTTGGTACCCCTAAGCTTCCCCACAGCAGCAACTGGGGGGGTTTGCCCCCACCACTGCCTGTGCTATGGAGGCTGCTGGAGCTGCCCCATGGCCTCAGCCCCACTCATGGGGGCTCAGCCCAAGCCTCTGTCAAAAGCTGGCTTAGTAAACCATCTGTTGGGCGAGGCTGAGCCCTTCCAAAGCCTCACGGGTGGGTGCATCGCATCCAGGTCTGCACCCCGCGGGCAGTGGCTGCCTCCTCCATTCCTTCCCTGCTTGCTTGTTCTTATCGGAGATGTTTTCCTCCTTGGTTGTCTCCACCTCCCTTTTCCCTCCTGCCATGCGTGATGTAGGATAAATATTTCCTTCCATAGCTTCAGGACACTGCTGGGTATCCTGCCATCTTTGGAGACTGCAAATAATTCCCTTCCTTCATTTATATCGTTACCTTGAAGGTATTTATAGAGCATGATCTTGAGTGGAAAGGAAGGCATGTCTATATATAAAGACAAGATCCCAGCTGCTAACTGCCTGAAACTGCTCCTGATTTCAACTTTTATCCCTTTTGCTTCAAGTCTTGGACTTCACAGGGACATCCTCAGCATTTAAATCCTCTTCCTGAGCAAGCAGAGTGATGCAGCTGTGGGTTCTCCAAATATCTGCAGTTGGAGTAATCCAAACTCATGAATATTTGCCTGGGTTTTTCTTCTCCCATCCATGCCCTGGTAGAAGCCCTCACATAGGAGGAAGGGTGGCTGTATGGGATGCTGAGTTGCATCCCATGGCAGGTGCCTGGCCCTGGAGCAGCCACGCTCCCAAGCACCAGTCCATGCTCCACACTCAGCATCCTTGCTCCGCACTCCCACAGCTAAGCACGCTTCCCTCTCTGCTCCCAGTGTTTCCCTGGCTGCTGTGGCCATGCGGGAGGTGGCTTGGTGTTAATGAGGAGCGATGCTATCCCAGGGCAAGGGCAGGATGCCCAGACTGCCTGGCAGCTGGTGCTTGAACAGACTCCAGTGGTTGTTTTGTTTCCTGGTGGGCAAGTGTCTGTCACGCAAGTCCTGGGAAGCAACTTCTTAATAATAACAATAATAATTAATAATAATAATAGTCCTCTGCATGTCTGTCTCCTCCAGCCCGGGACCATGGGGAGCAGCAAGAGCAAGCCCAAAGACCCCAGCCAGCGCCGGCGCAGCCTGGAGCCCACCGACAACACCCACCATGGGGGTTACCCAGCTTCACAGACCCCCAGCAAGGCGGCTGCTCCCGATGCCCATCGCACCCCCAGCCGCTCCTTCGGGACCATGGCTGCCGAGTCCAAGCTCTTTGGAGGCTTCAACACCTCCGACACGGTCACGTCGCCGCAGCGCGCTGGGGCACTGGCGGGTTGGTGTGGGCTGAGGCTCAGCATGATGTGGGGGGGGTCTCGGTTGGGTCTTTGTGGGTCTGCTTCCAGCTTCTTCTCATGATGATGGGGTCCTTTGGAGCGGGAGGAGGTGCAGATCTGTGCCTTACTGGCTGGTGGGAAAGGAGGGTCCGGTGGCTGTGCCCATCCTGAGTGCTCTGTGTCGCAGGTGGAGTCACCACCTTTGTGGCCCTCTATGATTATGAGTCCCGAACTGAAACGGATTTGTCCTTCAAGAAGGGAGAGCGCCTGCAGATTGTCAACAACACGTGAGTGTCCCTGTCCCTGCAGCTGAGCCCGCATGGATAAGCTGCCACCTTCCTCCCTCCTGCAGAGCCCTGAGCCCAGCCCCAGCCCTCCACAGGGATGGGTGCTCAAAGAGGGATGTGCCAGAACACGGGTGCAGTGACTTGTCCTAGGACACCAGTGCTGGAGGCGATCATTCGCCTGCTCCCACGTCCTCCCAGCCCTGCTGCTGGTCACTGTTGCCTTGCAGACTTGTCACCAAGCCACCCCCTCTGCTTGCTGGACAGTCCATGCCCTCCAGTGCAGAGCCCATGGGTCCCCTGTCCCCATCAGCGCTCAGCTCCCTCTCCTTT
The DNA here is from genome assembly GCA_032466535.1 of Forpus xanthops. NCBI lineage: Eukaryota > Metazoa > Chordata > Aves > Psittaciformes > Psittacidae > Forpus > Forpus xanthops. The sequence continues at coordinate 16,831 of JASSUY010007740.1, forward strand.
GCTTGTGCACTTCTCGGCTTTGCGGGTGCTGGCCCCTGTGCTTGCATGGTGTCTCCAATCTCAGCCTCTCTCTTGTCTCTCTTTTCTCTCCTCTCTGCCATGCTGTCGTTTAGGAGAAAAGTGGATGTCAGGTGTGTACTGCAGATTATTACTATTATTATTGTCAGCGACCTTAAATGCCAAAAGCCCTTCTGCTGCCCATAGTGCAAGGTTGGGTGGAGCGGGGCTGGGAGGAGGTGGTTGCCCAATGGTTTGGTGGTCAGTTGGGTTTGACCTCGAGTGACCAGGGCAGAGCAGGGAGCCCCTTCCCGTGCCAGGGAGCTGCTCTATCCGGCAGTGTCCAGGAGCTCTGAACCCAGCCTGCTTTCCTTGTCTGTCCCTGGCACCCCCCTGCAGTCCCTTTCCAGTTGGCTCTCTGCTCCTTCCTGGCCCTTGCTCCTTTTCTTTTTGCATTTGTAAGTGTTACTTTGATTTTGTGAGTGGCTCGGGGGACTCAAGCACTTCCTTAGGGATCTGGCTCCCGCCTGTTTGCTCTCCATCCATCACTTGCTTTGTAGAGCAGGGCCGGAAGGTGCTCCCAACCTGATCCTGTATTAAACCCATGTGTGCTCGGTCCTGACACATGGCATACACGATCTGGAGCCTGGCAGGAGGAGACAGTGTTGGGTCTATGGGATCTGCAGCTCCTGCTGCCCCCTCCACTGCTTCCTTCCAACCTGGGCACCCAAACCAGCTCTGCACTGTCAAAGGGTGGAAAGATGAGGGAACATCCTGGGGGTGGTATTTCTGCTGCAATGGTTGGGCAGTGTTGCACAAACGTGTTTTCAGCCTGATCCCTGTTCCAGTGCTGTTTATTAATGGTGATTCATTTAATCCATGAAGTCCAGGTTGTGCAGGGCTTCAACGCTTCAAGAAAAGCTTGGATTTGGGGGGTTTGGTGTATCTTGCTTTCATAGCCTCAGCAGTGTATTAGCCCCAGGCTTGGGTTCTGGTTTGGGCTGTTACAAAGTGATCTCTGCCCATTTGGGGTCCACATTGGACCCATATAGGAGTGTTTTTGATTTATGCCTTATACCACTTATGGGGTTTCCATCCTTCTTTTTTCTCTGCTACTGTTTGTCAAAGGCTCGGTCATAGGGAAGGGTCTGGGTGTAATGGGTTCTGAGGAGCAAAAGGGCTCTCTTTGGCAATGCAGCCCATCAGTGGAAGTGCAGATCTGGTTGCTGACCTTCCTGGTGTCTGCTGTGGCTGTGCAGGGAGGATGTCCACAGGCAGAGGGGGTGCAGGAAGCTGTGCAGTTGCTGCAATGCTCAGAGGAGTAAATGTCTCTTCTCACTGAGTGCCTGGGGATGGTCCGGGAGCTGCTCCGTCTGCTGCACCTTGGGGACAGTCAAAGGGAGGCATGTGATGGATGTCCCCTTCCTCTGGGCTCCATGGCAGGGCTCAGTGGGTGCCCTGGGGGTGTCAGAGGATGCTTGGGGTCAGCCTGGGAAGGGCTGCAGGAGCCCATGGCCATGAGTGGCCACCAGCAGCTTTGCAGGGGGGCTGCAGGTTTTGGATGCTCTGACGGGGCTGGGGTTGTGCAGAGGAAGAGGAGAAACCTCTGTGTCACTGCAGCAATCCAGCAGAGCTCAGGCTGTCTGCAGTGACCCTCACTCAGCCTCCTGGATGGGCTGAATCCATCCACCCCC
>JASSUY010007741.1:0-15031 GCA_032466535.1 Forpus xanthops
AAGGCTGCTATGAGGTCTCCACACAGCCTTCTCTTCTCCAGGCTGAACAGCCCCAACTTCCTCAGCCTGTCTTCATACTTATTTACTAGTAGGGGAGATGCTTTTGACTTGCAACCAGAAATGGAAATTATTGCTTGAAACAGATGTCATGCAAATAGGGAGGATGGCTCTCAGGAGGGTCTGATGTGTGAGGGAATACTCAAGATCTTTTGGGTGTGCTGCTTGGAAAGGACTGTATCCCTTGTACCATCGCACATTCCTCTAAATCTAGAAACAGCTCTGGTTAAACAGCGCTGTTGCTACAGACTGAATTTAGCTGAAACTCATACACAGATTTCATTAGTTACCCTAGCTAAAATGACCTGTTGGTAAATATTTCAAGGACTAGATCATAGTGGAAAGAAAACTAAAGGCATATTTGAGTTTATAAAGCTGCCTAATTTTCCATCATTTAGCGAGCATCTTCTTTATCTCACAACTTATGTTATTCATCAAGTAATTCATGACATTATTTACTGGAAAGTAATGGCACCATTTACCAGAAAGCTAGTTTAATCTGCTACTCATTGTTTTCATCCATTATATAAAACTGACCTTTCATCTCCAGCGTTGTGCCTTTCGCAAGGCCTTGCCAGAGGAACGAGAAATCTATCTCATCAGACAGCTGTGAGGCATCCGACATGAGTAAAGGGTGGTGGTATCATCACCATCACGTTCAGTGATAAATAACTCCATTTCACAAAACTGCAGAGCTAGTGCTGTTTGCATGAAGCCAACAGAGTACAAATGAATGAGGGAGGCTCATGTCCTGGTTTGGAGTTCATTTAGGAAACAGTTTACTATATAACTGAAAAGGGTGTTAGGGAAGCACTCAAGGACAGTGTAATGAAACCACACAAATCTGAAATTTGTCCTGGAGGGCTTGAATATGATAGCAGATGGGTACAGTCCCAGAAAATCTGGGCTTTTGGGAACATGTCTACAACCTTGGATGAGCCTGAGGCAATGGACCAAACTGTCCACCACCCTTCCCTGAAGCAAAAGAAAGCAGAAAAAAAATAGGAGAATCGGCCAAAACAGCGAAGTGGCAGCTTTTATAACCATCCAGCAAATCTGGGTGGCTGGGCCCCTTGCCTGGAGGACAGTGTGCTTTGGGAGGATGGGAGGGCAGGCTCTACTTTCCTTCTCTGCTACAGCTAAATTCATGTCAATGCATGAGCCACAATTTCTATGCAGCACTATGTAAGCATGAGCCTCAGCTGATTGACAGAAGCAAAGCCTGAGTAGGAGGATAAATGACAACACTACAAAAAGGCTGATCCCAGCCCTTCGGAAGTCAGTGAAAGGCTCTAGGGTATCCAGGCTGGGGATCCACCTCCATGTGGGCAGGCCTTCATTACATTATCCAGGAACCTTTGTAGCTGCCTCATTATTCCTGTAAAAAGAAAACTTTATGGCTTTTACATTCTCTGTTGTTTTAGTTGTTTGAGCTAAATTATATTTCAAGAATTAGCCATTTTCATTTCAGGCGGGAGTTTGAATATTTCTGCAAATGGAGGAATGTTCCTGTCCCAGCCACCAGGAAAACAAAAGCTTGGGTTTAGCAGCAACTGCAAAAAATTCAAACCCCAAAAGGTAAGAAAAAATTACAGTGAATGTCAAGTGAAATGTTCATATTTTGAAAGGTATGAGTGTGTAAAAACCTTATCTATCAACTATGGCAGACATAGCAAATACCTGGGTCATGCACTGTTTGCCCTACTTATATTAGAGAAGCTATTTCGACATTAGATTGCTGACGCAAATCAGAAAATACTAGTCTAATGTCAGCTACAATTATTACAATGTAGTTATAACCACATCTAGGTGACAGAAGCTGGGCAGCTGCATGGTCACTGCCTTCTCATATCACATGGGGCTTGTACTGCAGCAAGCAGGTACAAGAGGGCTGGAGAGCAGGATACAGTCATATTAAGCCCTTTCCAGACTGAAGTTATGCATAATTTTCTTATAATTAGAAACAGAATCTGTCCTGCACCCTGTACTGCAATAGACTCCAAGAGTTTATGAAGACACCTCCTTTCTCAATGATAAAGGCCTTCTAATATTTCTTTCTGGATAAAAGATGGTGATGAAATATTTTAAATGGTACAAAATCACCTTTTTGCAGACATTACAGGCATTTATTATTTCCATTTTTGTTATAAACCTAAGTATTTAATTGGACCATAAATGCATAACCCAGAACTTGATGTCTGATTTTTCATTGGGAAATGCAAAGTCATTATTTTTACAAATGACCAGAGAGATATTGAACAATTGCTACTGTTCAAGAAGCAGTTTTTGTAATGTCTGCTTCCTTACTGAAATCACTGTAGTTATTTGTTTTGAGGTATTTTCAGACTTTTAATTGAATGTCATGGTTTAACCCCAGGTGCTCTCTCACTCGTCCCTTCCTCCAGTGGGATGGAAAGAGAATCAGAAGAAAAGAAAAGGTAAAACTCATGGGTTGAGATAAAACCATTTTAATAATTACAACAATAACATAATAATAATAATAATGACAAAGAAAACAATGAAAGAGGGAAATACAGCCCAAGAAAGCCAAGTGATGCACAATACAATTGCTCACCACCCACTGACTGATACCTAGCCTGATTCTGATTAATTAAAATAATTGCCTCATCTATTCCAGTTTGCATTTTCAAATTTTGTGTGCCAATGCAATCCAGTTGAACAGCTCTCAGTAAAAGAGCAGTCAAGTTGGCATATACATGCAGCATGGCACATGTTTTAAAATAACTTAAGGCTCTTCAAGTGTGTTATTTGCATTAAACAGTCATCCCTCCTGGTTTTGGACTCGTTCACTGAATGGTTAATGCTTTAATGCCTCTTTATGTAGAAATATAATATTGGCTACAGATATATTGACAAATATTGCTCTTCTGTGTCACAGTTTTCCAGGTCATCCTCTAGGTGACAGATCACTGCTTCTACTGCTACTGCATCAGCGTGGGATGCCAGTTGTTGGCATAAAATCTTAAGTTATCTCTGAAGGCAACCAAAGGAAATTCAGGCTCCTGCTTTGACACAGCCTCTGAACTGCATACTTTGAATAAGCTGAGATCCATGAAATAAAAGACAAATACAGAAAAGCAAAAGGTGTGTATGTCAGGTCTCCATAAGGAAAAGATCTTGTACAATTCAAACACAGTGTGCCTTATGGTGGCAAATACATCAACCAATGGAGTAATCAAGATCAATAAAGATCAAAGATCAATCAGACCTGAAGACCAAAGAAAAAAAATCCTGAAAACATCTAATGTGAAATCCAAGTTCTCTTTCACTCTCAAAAGTCTGTGTAAGTTTTGTATACAGCCATTGAGACAGAGTCTGGGACTAGAAAGTGGTGATACCTGGACATTCTTGATCAGGTACTCAAGTGTAGGAGGCCAGTGGTGTGGATTTTCTTTCTGAAATATGAGACTATTAACTTGGGGCAGGAATTATGTCTTTTGCTGTGGCTAGTAGTGCCAGAAAGTATTTTCAAACCAAAACCTACATCTGAGAGAAAGCAGTGACTGCCAGGAAGAGCTGGGATGGATCCAACTGTGTGTGTGCCTGGGACTTCAGAGATGCCTTCTCTGGAGCTTTTAGTCCAACCAGCTGCTTGCTTGAGTACGGCTACTTGAAAGCAATTCACATGAATTTAGTTTGAGAAGCACACATTATCCCTGGTGCTAGGCAGAATAACAAGTTCCTTACAGTCCTCTAGGACATGGATCCAAGTGGAAGTTGGCTCGACATCTTCTCAGATCACATAATGAATTATGTTTTGAAACTGTATTTAAAAACAAGCAAAACTACTCTGAGGGTGGGAGTACTTACAGACTCATACTTTAATATATTAATTACATTCATTTGTCATCACTTGAACCTAAATACCCTTGGACTTCATTAAAGTTTCCAGAATCCCATTCCCCTGTCACAGCTGAATGTCCAGAAGTAATCTGTTTAAAGGAAAATTAAGTGAGAGACTTTTAGAGCCCCACAGGATCCCGGGAAAACAAAGGTGAAGAGGGGGAGAGACTGCAAATCGGACCTTGATGCATGAAATGGCTGTAATGCTGCAAAAACAGGAGCAGTAGAGCTAGGCTTAGAATACGCTGTTAGCATGTTCAGGAGAGCGGTGGCAGTGAGTACCATGAGACATTCGGTGTTAAACTTCTGACCGGCACCATGCATGCAAAAGCAGGTTCCTGCTATGTCAAAACTGTTGCACAGAGTGCACACAGAGGATTCCTCATCAGCTTTTATTCAAATGAATAACCAGCTGACACATCTTCTATGTTGATTCTTTCTCTTATCCCAGTATTTACCACATTTGTCCCTGCAAAGTATCTGATACTGGGCTAACTTGCCGTGTATGCAGAACTGTGGAACCTGACTTGCTGCTGCCCTTTACTGTACGGAGAAGTGCCCATCTAGCCCACCAGGGTACAAAATGAAGGCAAACTAATGCTTTGCCACTTAGCAAGTAAACCTGCCGGGGTAAGAACTTTCCAAAGCTTTATTTGGAAGCTCTCTTTTCATGATTGCATGAAAATATTTGGGTGCAAACAAAGGATTCAACTGTTTTCATGTACATCCTTGCCCCAACTCCTGGAACTGAAATGCAGCAGTGCTGTGAGGACCCTGCATGGCCTGGTTTGGATGAGAGTGTCTCGTTCCCAGAGACATCATTCTCCTCTCACAGGCCACTTTGCTCTCCACCACTCCCAGAAAAGTTCCTAGGGCAGATCTTTTCTTATGCCTCCCTCCATGCCAGCAGCCTGGCAAACTCACGTTCTTCCGTAAGTCAAACAGTGTAATAGCTACCATATTTTCTGAGCAAAATTTATGGCTTTACATTAGCCCCAAGCACACAGATGGAGCTGGAAGAGCTAAAGCCCTGCACTCCTGGGGTTTTCTGTAGGAGTTCAGCAATGCTTTGCAGAAGGGATAACTCTGATAAGGACCTTTACACATTGCTGCCCCTTGCACTCATTTGAATGTACTGTATGCACATGAGCCTCAGGTTTACAGAGAAGCACCTTCTTAGCTCTTTTGTCCCTGTCCCTCTTTGATCAGTCCAATATCCAATAAATAGGTCTGTTCACCATCATGCTGCTCAGCTCATATTTTACTTATGCCACATTCATATTGCATGTGTCTCATCTTAATTGTTTCATAATGTTGTATAAATTGGCCAGTACAATCAGCAATGCTGGATTGCATTAAGCAAAGTCTTTTTGACATGTACTGAAATATTAGTTCCATATGATAAAATCCATAAAATACAATCTAGATGCCAATGAGATTAGGAAAATGGGCTCTTTTCCACTTACCTAAATACTGGAAAGATACACAAGTTATTAGCTTTATATCAAAGTAATAATCCCTTGAGGCTCTGGTGAATGATTTAGGAAGTGGGTAAGAATGAATAAGTAGTATATAAAAAGACACAGTCTCACCTCCTACCCTCACACACTCCTGATTACACAAACACACCCTCTGGAGAACACGGAAAGCTTCTGATGTCAAAGCACAAGAAGACCCCATGAAATGTACTGGGTGTGTTAACTGTGTGCTGTTAATCACAGCCCATGCCAAGTTCACACTGGCACGGTACCCAGAGTGCTCCCAGCCTCAGGAGCTTCTCAGCTACACATTTTCACAATATAATTCTGAAATTTCAAATATTTACCAAGGAGATGGGTTGGAGACAACATGTAGGGGAAGAATGGTAAGGAAAAAATGCCTTATTCCTAATGCATCCGGTTCTGATGAGACGAAGTGCACCTGGCCAAAGCAGGCCTAAAAGGCACAGGTATTGTTTGACACTCTCATTGCTTCTGATCCTCCCTTGAGCAGAGGGGAAGAACAGGTCCGTGCCTCCATGTACAGGGACCAAACAGCTGATCTGGCTGGAAGAATTAAAAAATGTATGAGACACAGTGGTAAAGTGCCCTCCTCATTGACATGTTCCTGCACCTCCCCAGGTAGCACAATGAGCCCTATCAACCAGATATAATTTCCTTCCATCCTGGGCAGGCACTCCTCTAGGCATTGCCTAAGTACACAACAAAAGTAATCATTGAGTACTTTTTTTATGAATTATGATTGCTGAGTATTTCAGCTCTGTAACCCAAGGATCTTTCTGTGTATCCCATCTGAAAGAGCCAAAACTGAGATTTCTTTAAAAGCTGTTTAAGCTGGCTTGGCTAGCAAAATTCCATTATTGGTTTTGTTGAAAAAGTTAGCTATTAATAGGTTTGGGATTATAAATATAGGATTGTACAAGCAGTTTCCTTCACGTAGAAGTGAAAATTCAGCTGATGAATGGAAGTTTAAAGACAGAAGGCAGTGAAATATTTGACTCTTGCAACAGAGATTCTTTTTGAGATACATGTAAATTTCAGGAAGCATTAAAAAAAGATCAAATTAACTTCATTCAATATAGATGATGCAGAAGGGAAATCAATTCTAGTCCCATCTCTCCAAACTGTCTTGCATCTCCTGTAATGACAGAAGTAAAAAGCTGGTTTTGTCCTCAGTCTGCAGAAATGAGTCAGTGCATTCAAGGAATAACCCTGATGAGGAAACTTCCACCAGTTTTACATGGTTACTGCTTAGAGCAGATTTGATCGTTATTCAAAAGTCACTCTTCTTCCCGTATTGAATAACTGAGATCATTGTTTCACCTTGAAGAAAAATTCAGTTAGGAGAAACTAAATGCCACTTTTTTTTCATTCTGGGCCATTTAGAGCAAGTTTTCCAGTATAACTGTTGCATCTTCAAGGGGCTCTCAGGTTCTAGAATATATTCAGGATCAAGTTCAATATTGACACTTAGGCTGACGTTTAAAATGTATAAATACACATAAAATAAATTTCAAGTCCCTCCATTTTAGCAAGCACCATTTCCTTATAGATGAGAAATATAATTAGTGTTGCTAGCCCAGCTGGACTCTCAAAATAGAATATGAGCTACATATAGATAATTCCATGAAAACACTACTGGAAATTTGAGTACTTATCTAATCTTTACGTCTGGCAACCTACGCTACATTACTGATTGCTGGTACCAGTGAAGCATAGTATAGCTTTTACTTCCAAAGGAAATTAAGCCAAGAAAAAGAGTGCCATTTAGTTCAGAGGAAAGATGTTCATACATTTTTATACTTTAAATGACTCCATTTGAGAACTTGGAAAATTAAAAGGGCACTGAGCCAAAGATAGCTCAATGCAATTCTACTGAATGCAGGCTAAATAACGATCAGCCTTATCTAACTTCTCAGAGGTACATTAACCAGAGACATTGTATAAAGTTCCAAAACTATCATATGCCTAAAAGGGATTAGGGGATAACTAAAGTGAAGAAAACCAATTTATTCATAATGTGAAACAACAGGTCATAGAAACCAGCACAAGATAGTTCCAAGAGAGAGAGCAAGAGCAAAACAAGAGTGGAGTCCATTTGTTTAAAGAGGGATGAAATAGCTTTATGTTGAATCACTGGACAAAACTCTCTGGTTTAAGCTGAAACTGTTTCCAGGTGTATAATTTATGTAGGGAAAGAAAATTTTAATAATCTGCTTTTAGTAAGGAGAAAAAAAAGGAACTCTAATCTATTCCTTTAGAGCTAATAACCCTCCAAGAGGGGGAGCCAAACATCACACGTTCATGCCTTTGGTCTCATAGGACAAGACTGAAGAGCTCAGCTGGAAGCGGAGCTCACCGGGTTACCATCCCACTTGCCTGCTACATTCTCATGTGGCTGTCTCTGAATTGTTCTCCCTCCTCTTACCTGCAATCTCAGCCCCTCTATAAACTACGCGTTTGCCACCACTTACCACAGGCTTCAGGTCTTTATAGATTCCTTATTAGTGGTTCCTTTTCTGGACAAAAGATAGCAAGCTATTTTGTTGAGCTGTGTAAAACTCAGCTTTTGCATGTACAAGATTTCCCATGAAAAACAGCCTTGTCTTTAATGCTTTCATGTCTGCTGATTTAAGGTGCAATTTCCACCTGGAGAAAATGGTTACTTTGATATTGTCAATGGCAACACACTACTGTTCTGTATTTTCATTGTGAAAGATATTTTTGCCCCAGGAGAAAGATTTTTCTTGCCTGGGCTTTTAGACTGACCCATCCCCACATAACAAAATGATCTGGTTTAACTCATAAAGAAATAATTAGGGAGCCATTTGCTGAATTCCAAAAAAAAAAAATGGGGAAGCAAGGGAAGTGTGATAAGCATCACATTTCTTAATGCATAAACAGCACACTACAAAGTTTTTATTTGTGAAAGGTCAAATATCGAAAGGTAAAAGGATATTCAGGGCAAAAATGTTTATGTTATAGACAAAAAAGGATGAAAACAAAGGTTCAGAAATACTTTTCAAGGCATTATTGTACTGAATATGACTCCCAGGTGCTGATGATCTTAAGGTCCTTTCCAACCCTAACTATTCTATGATTCTATGATGATTTATGTAAAAACAATGTGAAGTCACTAGGATTGTCTTCTCAACCCTGTCTGCAGTATTATTCCCCATTCCTGTAGCACTGTATGTTAACAAAATGCTGACAAAATGTCTAACGTGTCAGCTCTATAAACTCAAATAAAAATAGCAGTTTGCAAATTTTTTTTACATGGATTGACTATCAAGAAAATAATTCACATAATCTCTGATCAGAAATATACAAGAGCTGCATATGCAACAGTGATTTGATTTAGAAAAAAAAATGCAAGTTTTAAAAGCAGAAGCACTTTTAGCATTTAATCTGATATATGCACTCATACCTAAGAATTTCAAAGTGTCATTTCAGAAAGCAACAAATCCCTGGATACACAAGGTGTATTCTTTATTAAGATGCTTTTATTTAAAGACCTTCAGAGTAGAAAACTCCATTTCATGCCTAGTGTTAGTAATTTCTTATCAACCCTGTTAAAAAATGACACTTTTTTCAACAGTTGAGTATGCTTAGACTCAGTTTCCAACAAATTAATTATTTGATGTGAAAAAATCACATCCTTACTTGGCAGTTACAGACCATGTAAGTTCTTTGTATAATCATGTCATGGACAATTCCTATCTGCAAGCTAAAACCATGCAGTCATTTACCTGATCCCTATTTCTTTTTCACTGTATCAGTGAAATATCATCGATTATCATTTAACAACAGCTAACATGAAGTTCCAAATATAACAAGGAAGGAGTTTTTCTCCTTGGAATGCATGTGAGACATTCACTTCTGAACAGAACAGGAAGTTTGCCACTGATTTCAATGAAGTGGGATTTAAGTCAGAGTTTTTATACATAAGCAAAGGAGATCAAGGCTGGATTGCAGAGAAGAGCCCTACAAGTAAGACTGGGCACACATTTGCTGGGATCAAATGGTTACGGTGTTTTACCAACCATAGCAAATGCCATAACCATGCAGCCATTGTCAACCAAAGACTTGGAAGTCTCTGCTAACAGAATGTAACTGAGTTACAGCAGTGAAGAAATTACGTAGGTTTTTGGTGACTCCAGCTCCAATAGACGACCAGTGAAGTAAGTGTGAAAGCAACTGCAACCTTTTTGGACTAAGGTGCTATGATACACCCAAAAGGCTTAAGAAGCATGCAGGACTTTTTTTGATGCCAGTGATGATACAAACAAGCTTTGCTTCCTAAGAAGTTATCCATGCATAAGATAGATAGACCCAGGTGGGTTCCCAAAGTTCTTCAACATTAGAAGTGTTCATAGGACTGCCAAAACCCCCAGCTTTTTAATTAATCAGAGAAACATCTTAAGAGGAAGTAGCTTCCCTTGGAAGAGTGACCACAAGTAACATTGAATCTCCAGTGACCCAAGATTTTTCCTGAGCCAAATCTACTTGTTCTTGGATCAAGTAAACTGTATAACCTTGTGGTCACGACAACATCCTCAATGTGTTTTACTAGATCATGAAACCTAAGGGCTTCAGTCATTTTCATCTGCGTAAAAACAAAATTGAAACAATATCATTCCAGAAATATTTTCTGATTCTTTTCTATCCAGAGGGATGTAAATGTGGTTGGGTGAATAATGCCCATTTAGCCTAGAGAGTGATATAGAGAACTAAGGAGATGAGGAAAGGAGCAGAAATCATGGAGGCAGCCCCAACCAAACCAAACTGAAGCACGCAAGAGTGAGGAGGACAGCAGTGGGCAAAGCTAATTGGAAAGAAAAAGCAGACATCCAAGGTTAACTTTAAATGGTTCCACAGACTTCAAAGAGAAAGATCTACTTCTTTTGAAATTGCAAAACCTGCTTTTAAAATCCTTTTGAACTTCTTCTAAAGGTGACATTTCAAATACAAATTATTGTTCTGAAAACAAATGTTTCATGTCACAAATATCGCAATCAAATAAAGATCATGATGTTCACAAGCCCACTCTTCTCATTTTTATATCAAACAGGAACCACTCACAAAATGTAACTCAAATTCACAACTAGCTGAGTACCTTCTAAATTTATCCTTAATCAAAAATTGCTTTGTTTTAACCCCAAACATTGTAGTGGGAAAAGGAGCTAATTGTTCTTCCCCTTGCTCCACAGAAGGAAAGAAAGCGCCAGTGAATAGCCTGCTTTTGCAGTTCCAGGCCTTGGGAAAGAAAAGTCTTTTCTCACTCTGCATAAATAGGTCTTAACCCCTCTTGGGAGGCTGGACTTTGCAGGGGTTCCTTAGTTTATTGGTTGTGACCATGCTTCTGGCTGATTAGGATTTGGATGCAACTCCCTGTCACTACTCACCACTCACTAGATACATAATTTACAGTGCAGATGAAAGACAAGCCAAGAATATCTCTTCCTGGCACCCCTGAATTTACACAGGGTTTTCTGTTCAGGGGAATAAAATTCCCTCCTCCTTTGGTGTCAGATCTCATATGGAGCAGCTGCCTTGGCAGAAACACTCAGCCTCCTGGGCAACAGCACAGGAGAGCAGTTGGGAACTCCCAGCGGGGAAAAGGAGGCAACATCAACCACAGCCATGTAGGATCACAATGTCATGGGATGGAGAAGACCTACTAGGCTAACAAATGCAGACATTCACAATGATAAGACACAGTCACCTGCAGAGTGGACTCCAGAAGGTCTTCTCTGTGGCCTGTCTACCTCTGTAGCCCTCTTCCCCAGTGTCAGAGAAACAGCTGGATGAACAGAGGCCAAATTTGTGGGAAATCTTTAGGGAGAACCAGTCAGTTCAATACACACTGTCAGCAGCCTTTCTTTGACACATGTATTGAGCTAGCTCAAACTCGCTTTTGGTTACTGTGTGCCAGCGCAGGCTGTGACCAAGCAGAACCTCTTCCAGCTCCAGTTGCCAGGGAGGAAGATGTTGCCCTGCCAAGGTGCCCCTTGTTGCTCACCAGCTGGTAGCTGCTGCCCCATAGCCCTGCCGGTGGACAGGCTGATTTGAAATCTGGGGCAAAAACCAATACTCCAGAGAGCTCCATGTGAGGCAACTGTCTGCTTTTTCCAGGAGCTGGCATGAATGTTCTCTCTCAAGCTGTTCCCCTTACCAGAAGCAGTGAGCAATTGCTGAGCAGCAGTACAGCCTCCACTGAGCAGCTGTCTGCTGAGGACATCCACCAATCTATGACCATGGAGCTGCATGGACAGGTGGGATCAAGCAGGGATTTGGTGGGTGGGGGGAGCTGGTTTCTCTCTCTTCCTCTCTGTCAGCCTTGCTCCACTCTACCTTTGCACTACTGTGACATGGTCCTCACGCAGTGCTCAGTGTACCTCCCTGGTGCCACCACAGGGCTGCACAGCACCCTGTCACATCTCAGGTCCCATCCTGCAGCTATAAGCAGGAAAGAGCCCTATTCTGCATGCCTGGATGCATACACCTGTATTCCCCTAAGGGCTTTGTGCACCTGTGATTAAGCTGCATGTATTATATTCAGCCCTATTATTACTTAAAATACTTACGATAGCACTCAAACGTGATAGGACTGCCTGTGAACAGGTGTTCTTGCCTGGATCAGGAGTGGTATCAGATGAGAGAAAGATGCTCCAGTGTCATTGGCTTGGCTACCAGCATCTGATGAGAAACTAAGGGTCTCAGTTGCAGTGGTAAGTGGAAGGAAGTTGGATTTCAATATTTTTTCTGTGTTTTTAGTTTGAAATTGTCCTTAAAGTTCTTAAAACATACCCTAGATCAGGAATAACTATGTTTCCCATAAGCAACCTACTCAGATTTCATAATACTAAATAAGTACTGCAAAAAAATATAGCAAAATGCTCAGAGAACTGGACTGACAACCTGTGCCAGCGGAAAGTCTGTCTTCTGCCCTCAGCTGAGGGAGGGAAAAGGCAAGGAACTTAGAGAATGAAAAGCCCCATGCCAGTGGGAAAGGCTCTGCTTCAGAGGTTTGCTCTTGTCTTACTTATGTGGCAGGATAGCATGTACTGCTGCTGAAGTGACAGGTAGACTTTAAGCTATGCCTGTGAGAGTGTGATGCCATGTAGCTGTTCAGTGCTTCAGTTAACGCCCACTGTGACAGAGGTCAAAGCCTCAGCATTCAGGTGAGCTGAGGCATCCTGTTCCCTTTTAAACTGGTGAACAGATCAGCTGCCAGCACAGAGCTACAGCAAAAATTACCTCTGCCAGTCTTCAGTCACATCGTCATGTACCACTTCAGCATCCGACTGACCCAGTGCTCAGCACTCCACTGAGTTCACCTTAGCTCTGAGCTATCCATCACCAGGACTGCACCAAGATTTTTATGGAATAGCTGAAAATCTTTAGTGTCAGAAGGGTAATGGAGAAGGAAAAGTGGTAAATTGATGTGATGAACTCACAGTTGTCACAAAGGATGAAGGTCTCTAAAAACTAGCTATCTCTCATTACTAAAGAGTTTGCAGTGGATGGGGACATCTTTAGGGGAGTCAAAGTCAGAAAATCAGAGTCAAACCACCTTGGAAATGTAAAAAGCCACTTTGCATAGGCCTCTTGGTCTTCCTTGTCCTCGGGTTTCCATGGCTGTGTACACTCATCTGTCTCACAGCCAGTCACACATGGACTTACGGCAACGCTTAGGGCACCACAAAGGAGGTGCTGGGCACTGAAGAAGCCTGGATGCCAGCCTGTAGGAGATTGACTTGTTGTTCCGATGTCTCCATAGCTGCAAACCCCATAAAAAAAATAACGTGTCAGAAGGAGGAAGGAGAAAACAGATCAAAATTCAGTACACGACAGTTGCTGTGGTCCCTGTACTACTGACATGAAGCTGAAAATGGCTTTTAAAGGGGGGTTTATATTCCTAATGCTAAGAGGACTGCAGCTGAAAGCCACTACATTAAATGTTAACATTGAGGCTACAGATTTCATATTGTAACAATTAGTAGCAGGAACTTCAGAGACAGTAGCATACAAACCCAAGGGAACGGGCAGATTGGGTATAAAGAGACTGCGAGAATCACAGGTCAGATCTAAGTAATGGAATTTGTTGGGGTTTCTTTTAATGCATTTTCTTTCTGGTTAGTTTCTGAAATGCAAACAAAATCTTGCAGGATTTAGGCAATCCCCTTTCTTGGGTTTTGGCTCACAGAAGATTTTTGCCCTCCTTGACTGGTCTATGTTGTATTATATACAATATATAATCCAAAGTGGGAAGCAGTGTCAACCACATTGATGTTTTGGTTTTGCTTGCTTAAAAAAGACATTTCCATTCTCAGGGCTCAGTTTACAGTCCTCTCACACACAAGTTCCCCCTTTTCTTCCGGGAACCATGTCCAAGTGATGATGACACTTGAAATAGCTTGTAGGTCTGGGTCTCTGGTTGCTTAGATTTCTTGAGGAAATAAGGCAAAATCCTAAATATTTAGCAGGAAAATATTTTTCTTCGCATGTAAAAGAAAAACGGACCAAAAAGAACATCACTCAGAGTAAATTGCAGTGCTAATTTTTTATGTCAGAGCCAAACCCCAAGGAATTTGAGCAGAGGAAGCAGACTAAAGACAGACACAAGACCTGGCTCAGATATCCTTCCTCAGTCTATTAGTTCATACTTTGAATTAGATTGTTATTATTGAAAAATTTTTGTAAGGAAAACAACAATGGTAAGAGGAATAAGCATGATAAAGTGCTTATGGATTCCCCTAGAAACAATTAGATTTTGAAAATATGACAATTACTGATATTGTAATAATGAAGGGAATATACAGTACAGACTCAGCTGAAACAGATTTTGGGGTATTTTCTGCAAAAAGAGGAAAAAAAGCATGTTACAAGCCATGCCAAGGACTATTTGTGTGAAACAAAACAATGGCTACATGCCTTAGTAGCAGCATAGCATGGCCGACCTCCATATATATTGACAGGAGGAAAAGATACCTGCTAACATCTTCTTTCAACAGACTCAGGATTCTAGCTCGCTCCTCCTTACAGCCACACAAACAAGGCCAGATACATAACACACCTCTATCCTTCATGTTTCCCCAGCCAACTCCTGGCAGCTGCCTCCTGAGCAAGTAGGTTTTAATGCTGTTGCCTAAGCAATAATCCTGGATCATATTATGCAGCAACCAGCTGTACAAAGAGCCTAAAGGTGCAAGAGGGGCTGCGTTTCATCCGGTGAGCCAAGTGTGCAGACCATCTTCTTGTAGAAAGAAGTGAGCAGCAGTTATTAGTTCAGCCTCCATGAACTGATGGAGTCTTTACACATCTGAGCCTCTAAACTCATCAACACTCAGTTAAACTATTAGACTGAATAGACTGACCATCAGACTTAATATTAACAGTGTAGTAGTCTTTCATATTTTGACAGATGATATGCTTAAAAATCACTGTGCTTGAATTGAAGATGTCTTCCAGCATCTGAAGGGAGCCCATAGGGATGCTGAGGAGGGACTCTTCATTAGGGACTGTAGTGATAGGACAAGGGGTAATGGGTTCAAACTTTAACAGGGGAAGTTTAGATTGGATATGAGGAAGAAATTCTTTACTGTAAG